>APFE031060296.1:309218-325584 GCA_000404065.3 Pinus taeda | reverse complement strand
ACTCATACCTTCTACCATATCTTTACCATGAAGTATTCGAAGGCCCTTCTCTCTAATATGTCCAAGCCTTTGATGCCATAGCATGGTCTTCTCTCCAGAGACCACTAGATTTTCTACTCCACTTTCAAGAACCACAGAACTGTTGCACCCATCAGCAATAGTTCTACCTTGCAGCTTGCACAGAGTTCCAATTCAAACTCCCCACATTAATACCAATGCCCCTGAACCATCTTGCAAGTATCCTTCTCAAATGCTGTGTTTACACCTACATTATTCAACTTGCTTACAGAAATCAAATTTCTTGCGAATGCAGGAATATGCAGAACACCCGAAAGTGTTCTAACCCTTCCACCTTGCAGCTTCAACTTTACTTTTCCGTGACCAATGGTTCTGGCCTCCCTATCATCCCCTAAGAAGACATCACCACCATCATATTTCTCATACTCAAAAAACCACTCTCTATGGGGAGTGAAGTGAAAGGATGCACCTGAGTCAATTAACCATGCCTCATGATCTACATGTGTACCTGAAGAAGCCAAGTACACATCCCCACATTCACCTGAGGTGGTTTTCGGCTATGCAGAAGGAGCATCAACAGATCCATTTCCTTTATTAAGAGCTTTAGATTTAATCTCCCCTTTGTATTTCCCTTCCTTTCCACATTTCCAGCACACCACCTTTACAGTTTTTCTTGGAGATTTAGATCTCCCTCTACATTTCAATCTCCCACTCGATGACTTATTTTTGTTTCTGTTCTGGGACTGTCCTCGTACAGACAAGGCATCACCATTCTGGGTCTCCATATTTTTTCCATCTCATCTCCTCCGTCAGCAAGGATGAGACTATTTCACCAAATAGCAAGGCAGTTGTATTTCTACCTATTGCAATAACTAGACTATCACACGAATATTGTAGAGAACACAACAAACTGATGCAGTTATCTTCATCCGAAATTTTAATATCCACAGATAGTAACTGACTTACCACAGTATTAAATGTGTTTAAATGCTCTATCACCAAGTCTCCATATTTCATCCTTAGGTTATACAACTTTTTCCAAAGGAACAATTTATTCTCCAGAGCCTTAGATTGGTACAAAGTCCCTAACTTGTCCGACAAATCCTTCACCATAGCTTCCCCTGATATATTCAACAATACTGAATCTAAGACACATAATCACATTGTGCTCTTTGCCTTATGATCCAACTTCTTTCGTTCTTCATTGGACACTGTCGTTGGTTTCGTACTCGGATCTACCAAAATCCACTGATATTTATCCACCAATAGATCCTCCATCTTGAGTTTCCACAACTCAAAACTCTAACCATTAAATTTCTCGATCTCTATCTTTCCACTGCTCGCCATCTTCTTTCACCACCACCTTCAATCTCGCAGATATCCCATTGAACAAGGTCTACCACAGGCCCGAGTAAAACCCCTCAGCAATAAAGGCATCCCCTTGAACCCAAAACAACTCTGATACCAAATGTAGGTTTTAACCCATATAGAAATTACCTCTAAACTAATTCTAAAACACGGAAAATAAACAATGCGAGAGGATAACACTTAAAACACATATACACAGAGATTTTACCCTAGATCCCAAAACCGATACTACCAACTTGATTTTTAATTATCTTCCTTTCAAGGTTACAATACATATTTATACATGCCAAAGCATCAAATACCATGGACCGAAAACCATCATGTCCAAAACAATGGACGGAAAACCATTGTGTCCGAAACCATGTGCGAAAAACATGCACAAAACCATAGATAGCTCTGCCTAACCTAATATAGGGTCCTAAAAACAAAATTTTCTGGGGGGGTTATTTGCACCCCTCAAATCCCCTGTGACCCCACTACTACTCAATTAGCGCAATGAAGGGGGGGCTCCGACACACCTCTAAACGCCCAGTTATCTATGTGGGCTATTCATGGAAAGAATATAACACAACACAACAACCATTTCACTTACATGTAAAATCATGATCACTCTTCCTTTTCTCTTTCACCATTCCATTTAATTATTTTATTCTAGCTACCACTTTAAGAGTATCACTATGAGAAATCTGTGTGATCAGCATCCCATTTTTCTTCCCTTTCGAATGAAGTTACTGATGAAACAAGAAAATTACCTAGTACCTGTTTTTATTAGCATTGTGAAAATCACCTGATTTTGAAAATTGGTGATTCAGAATATAATTTTTCTTTGGAGCATATTTTTGGCACTTTAAATTTTCTTATGTATCAATTACGAACATTTTTTTAAAAATTTTAGTGATTTTCATGTTCATTTTAAAAAGTGTTGATGGAGAATCAACACAATTATTTAAAGAGTTTATTTTTGACACTTTAAATTTTTTCATGTATCAGGCATGAATATTTTTTTCAAATGTTAGTGGTTTTCATATTGATTTTTTAAAATGTTGATGGAACATCAACCCTTTTTGTTTAGAGGGCTTACTTTTTTCACTTTAAATTTTCTATTTCTTTTTGCTCAAGCAAGAGATAGACCTCCTATTCAAAGTAAACATAAAGGAGGATACATAGTATACATGATGTGAATGGTTTGACATACACCCTTAGTTTGAGAACTGAGCAAAATTCTCAAGAAATTGGCTAAGGGCCCACAAAAGATTAAAACCAACAAAGCCAAAGGGTAGCCTCCAAAGTGAATACAAGTCAACCTAATGGTGGGAAACATGCACGACATAACGGAGCCATTATTCTACATCTGCGAAATCCAACAGCTGAGAGGGATATCGGGCAGGATAAAAGGACTAGGATTACCCATCCAATGAGGGCAGTAATAAAAATAGCTTCAAGACATGTGTAACACAGTCAGTGGAATCAGAGGCATATCGAAGAATCTGCTTATGGTATAGCCGACGCTTGATAACCAGGGACACTGTAGCAAAAATGTCGCGGTCCCACCAGCAAAACCATCATGCTCTTCATATCACCACATGTAACTCCTTTTGTGGGATCAGAGACGTTTTGGTAAAACCACTTCACGAAGACTTGCCATTTTATTTGTCCCTTGCTTTCTTATGGGTGTCAAAAGGGCTATTATACTTAAGTACCAACTTTTCAAGGATGTGAGTATTTGTTATAGACATTTTTGGGAATTGCAACCCCAATCATACCTATCCATAACCCAAGGGCTTCTAAGTCCCTAAAAGTGTTACTTCACACCCTAAGGGAACAAGGTCAGCTGACTGCATCATCTCCCAGAAGTTCTACTTGAAAAACTGCTTAGAACTGGTTAAAACTGGACCATACAGACTGCCAGCACAGATAGTGCGATGCATCTCACCTGCTCAGTGTAAAAAGTGCGATGCATACTGGAAAGCCCTTCTGTAGGGTGTGATGGGTGAGAGTAGACAAATGGCAAAGACAATTTACAAGGTGGATGATCATGGAATCTTCCAGAAAATTCTCCTATGACACTTGCCTCTCTGAATTCGCCCAGGGATGAGTAAGAGATCATCAATCTCCAAGTGGAATCAAAACTATCAGAGAGGACACTAATCAAAATCCCATAAGCTGACTCACCCCCCTACAATCATCTATATATGGATCCCTCATCACAGAGATCTAGAGGCTGGAATCTTGTATCTTGTAAGGAAGTGTTTTTGGTTTCCTGGTGCAACATCATAGTGTTGGGTGATCTAAGCTTTTCATGAGGTGAATAAAGGCTTTCATGCTGAGAGGATGATGTTGGGTCAAAACAATGGGTTGTAATCATCTTTGCTATTCTTGATATTAATAAAGCTATTCAAGTTTTCCTCTAGATTCTTATATGTTTGATGATATATGCATTTGTGTGGTCAATATATATCTAGTCCTATATTGTTTATGATTGTAGATCTTTGTTCTTCGATCGTATTATGCTGCTTTGATTCCATAGGTTCTCTTTAAGGCTGGCTAAATGAAGAAGGAGTGGCAAAGTTCTGTCAGAAAGGAGAGGAACCAAGCAAGGAACCAAGCGCAAGACTGAGGTTGGTGTCCTTTGTTCCCCTCTTATCTACTTCTCATAAAGGAAAGCGAAAGTAGTTTTGGTTTGTTTGTTTCTAAGATAGCTACCTGTCTTAGTGGGACTAGCAGCTCCAAGTGGACACTAGATTTCCTGATAACAAAATGGCGACTCCACTAGGGAGCAAATAGATTGTTTTGTTGTCTATATTTGTTTGTTTTATAAATTTACAGACAGAGCCTAAAGTCAAGCCAGCTAGCCTTCGAACTGCATTTGCTATGCAAGTGCAAAGTAGATCAATGTTGCTTCAGTCTATCTCCAGGTTTTGTTTATAGACTGAAAAATCAATTTTCAAACATTCTAATTGCCCTGGTGGTGGCTCTAGTAACCTCATTAGATCAACCCCTGTGATTTATATTTACTGAACATCACTTTGTCAGCGTAAATCCCTGAACTAAGCTGCAAACTGTGACCAAGGACGAAGTTGAAGTCTCATCCCTAGACCATTGCACCTTCTCTTCTTGGGAATCTAGATGCATCACACCTCCCATGTGCAGTAGGTGCACTGCATCACACTTTCCCTATGTTACAGGTGCGCTGATCAGACAAGACCTCTTCCGCTTCCAGATTTTGGTTTTTTCCTCACTCCCTTCAACTTTATTCAAGAGTTTTGCTAACTGTGATCAGTATACCACTGTGGAAGCCCCCTTCCTTTCCATCATTCCACCTCCATTGTGAAAAGAACTGTGAATGTTTCTATGTATTGTGCACCATTTTCAGTTCTCTTTTACAAAGAAGTAGCGTAATCGAATTGTCGTTTCTTGATTTGGAAGTGTCGCAAGTGTCGTTTTCAGTCATAGAAAAGAATCCTATTGTTCTTGATAGTCGATTATACTGTTACTCTTCTATTTGATTTGAATTAGTAGTTTTTCAAGTTTCGAAAACAATTTTCAATTCGAAATCGCAAAGTGTCGTCATTATCTTCCTTTCATTTTGAAGAGAAATTTGTCAGTATTGTCCCTTTGAAAAGATAATTTAGATTTGTACTCAACGTTCTTTTTGTCATTCACACATTAAGAAAGCGGAAAACAAATACATGCATGAGCATTTGCAATTAGACTATTTGTTGGTTTGATTTAGGACAGTGCATCTAATGTGTGCTCTGTGCTCTATGTTGAAAGAATCTCATTTCTCTTTCCTTAGTAGCTAGGATTTTCATTGCAAACAGAAGATGAAACTATTGTTTATCATCTTAGATTGCATTTTAGGAATTATATATCTACATCACGCAGTGAACCTGAAAGGCAAATTTCTTAAGCAAGATCAACTGTAAAATAAATTCAATGAACATAAAAAAGCTTTCGAACCTAACATACAACATTTAGAAGTGTAGGCTAGAGACGTATTCCGGCGTCGTAAAGCCTGGTAACTATTGCTTTCATTGCTGGATGGGTGATTCTTCCTCTTTGAGACAAAAAGTGCCAGTACAGACTTGTGCTCCCATGTACCATCGAGTATATATTGGGAGAACACAATAGCCTATATCCTTTATCCTTAGGAAGCCATGTCTACCGCCCTATCGATCACAATGCACTAAACACAACATTCGGGAAGATTGACTACCATACCGTAAAAAGTATTATGTAGTTTTGTGATTGGTTTGGTAATCCCTCTGTCTAGATTTCCAGAGTAGTATCTTTCATTCCTTTTCAGACACCTTAAAGGAAAAGGTCCATCTGAGCACTTGTCACTTCGGGCTCATTAAAAATTGAAGGTGAATAGAGTCATCTTTTATTTTTTCTCAACTCTTAAAAATTGAAAAAACAAGTTGTGTCAAAGCATCTAAAATTTATTTTAATCGGAATAATATCACTATTCCCGCATTGGTCTTAGGTTGAGGAAGATGGAGTCTACCAACCAAGGATTTCCCCTTGGAGGAAATCCTAGTCCTTTCTCTTCTTGGGGAGATGTTGATGCACCTCATATGGCCACATTGTCACTTCCAGGATTGACAATTGGCTTGCTGATATGGCTCTTCTCGACCTCCGTCGTTCAGAACACCGTGATTCTTGAATAATCAAGTCAGCAACTAGATGATACTAGAGTTACACTCCAACCTTCTACTTCATCCGTTTCTCCCTTTCCTCCTTCCTATTCACTTGATGAAGCTACTAAAGCTGAAAATCAAGTGACTAAGAAGGAGAATAAGGGGAAGGAGAAGAAGGAAAAGAAGAAGAAGGAGCCAAAGGCGAAAAGGGGCAACCGTGCATCGTCTAGCGAAAATCCACACACTGCACCATCGAAGCCTAAATCTCCATGTATCATTTGCAAAGGAGACCACTATCATCGAGATTGTCCTTTTATCCCTTGGATCTTAAGGGACTGGTGTCCTCGTTTGCACAATCTGGTGTCATCGACCTCTGATGATCATGTTGAAAGTACACCGTCAACTGGTGAAAGCAAAGTATCTGGACAGAAAAGGAAATGTAAATTTCCTTGTAAACTATGTGAAGGCGATCACGTCGTCCACTATTGTCCCTTCCTAGACGAAGCTAAAAGAGTTTTGGATAACCGTCCTGCTTCACCACTACGGCTTCCTCCTGGATACAAGAAACTCTTGCCGACTCCATCACTAGTTGAGAATCTGACTGACATGCCATTGTGGTCAGTCGAAGCATCTATCATTCAAGATAAATCCTCTGAATCCACACCAGACATGAGTCAAAAGGTTGAGGTGGTAGTTGACCCGGTCTTGCCTTCAGGCAGTCCATCTTTAGATGATACAGTCACTAAAGAGAATGAGAGCGATACCGTTCAAATTCTTTTCATAAACACAGACTCCGATGAACATGGGGGCAATCTACCCGTTCCTTTACCACAAGAAGGAAGTTCGTTAGAGTCATATCCGGCCGTCTATTCAGTCCCACCTCCAAGCAACCTAGTATTTTCCTTCAATTGGAATCTACTAGGTAGACCCCGTTTACTAGCTAGTGTACCATTCTGAATCATTGTACAAGCTTACAGAATGGTCATGGTCGGTACCATCATAGATGAAGGGGCTTCTATGAGTATCCTTTCATCAACTGCTTGGAAAGCACTTGGTTCGCCATTGCTTATGCCTGAGATGAGAAATCTGACAGGCTTCAACAAAGGAACCAGTCGACCGTTAGGGATCCTTCCAAATGTGCCTATTACTTTGAGAACGAAAATAGTTTATATGAATGTAATGGTAGTCCAAGGACCTCTAGACTATAATCTACTCCTTGGGCGCGACTATATTTATAGCATGGGAGCCATTGTCTCCTCACTCTTTAGAGTAATGTGTTTTCTACATGAAGGCCAAGTGATCCAGCTCGTAGACCAACTTTCGTTCCCCGACTCACACATAGCTAATAGTCAAATGCCATCCTTAAATGGTCTTTTTGCGCAAGGAATTTCTCATCAATCTCTATTCCATCCACCTGAAGAAAGTGAGTAATTCGGGAGCGCATGACTGAAACCGAGGGGGCATGCACCCTGATCTGTTCTAGCAGGAAAACTCTAGGCATAGAGTAGGTTTCTACGAAGGATATATGACTGGTCTGATACCCGTCCGTATAGGAAGAGGGAATTAGACTGGAATAAGATACCTCCGTTAGAAGGTATGCCTTTCCTGATAGAACAAATGTTTTGTCTGAAAATTGAAGGGTAACCTTGAAACTCTACTTCACTATGCTTGGGGGCATGCAAACCTTTTGTACACAAGTGAAGAGTGACCTCTATAGTTCTGTTGACTTCAACTGCTTAAGTTGGGTGAGTTGTCGAATCGACCATTCGCCTTCGCAAGCACCAAATGGCATGGGAAAGGTAAAGGAAAATTTTCCTACTTGACCTTAGTAGTTAAGAAACCACTAGGACAGTAGTTGGTCATTCCTAGCTTGCATGAAAAAGGATATGGAGCAAAGCTTCGAAAGCTGCAAGCTCCATAAAAATGGAATCTATCGATGAGATGTCCTTATTATATGACTGGTACGAGCAGTTTTTATGTGAAGTTCAAGCTCGTTAAAAATTAAACCTAAGCAACGAGCAAATGTTTCCCCCAGCATTTAAGCTCATTAAAAAATGAACCAATATCCAGTAAATAACCATTGTGAATGAATTATCATCAGCTCTTGAGCCTTGGTCATGTTCTCATCATCACCTCCACTCTATTTTAGCCAATCATACGCCTCCATTTGATTGTTTACCCTTTTGGGGAACATCTGCGACGAATGATTCCGTTAGCCATCCTTGTGACACTGCTGTGATTGGAAAATTCCAAACCTTACCCAGAATCAACTGCTACTCGAATTATCACTTGTTCCTCAAAAAACGAGTCTCCTTTAAGATCTTTTCATCTGACTCGTAAAATATGAAAATATTTCTGAGCAATTGGCATCTCTAGCTCATTAAAACTACTGGAAGTGCTATCCCTCCTCTAGATTTTAATCTTTTTGGACCTGAGGGATTATTACACAAAAAGATCGAGCGCGTTGTCTTGTTCAGCTCGTTAAAACTATCGAAAATTCATCCCTTTCATATTATTTTATACTTTTTCGGACTTAAGGGATTATATGACAAAAAAGGATTATTGGAGTTTCCTTTCCGTCCCTTTTTAGACTCTATAAAATTGAAAAAGGACCGAGCTATCATTGTCGTAAAGCTCGTTAAAATCAATAGCGACAAACTTGTCCAAATGGACGAGAACGAGTTTCACTATCACTAGGCTCGTTAAAACATAGCGACACGTTCGCCCGAAGGGAAAATTATAAAACAAGAATATGTTATCCTCCTCAAGCTTGATAAAAATAAAGAGGTACTGGTCAGCAATGACTAGGGAAAATTGGGAAGAAAACTTGAAGAAACTTTATTGGTAGCAAGTCGCTCTTGAACATAACGCTTTCACTCCACATCTGAGTTGGGTTGGGTTATTCCATTCACCGGTCATATCACCATTGGACCATCGTACCATCCATCTTTGGGGTTAACGCTACCAATCCATTTCAGTGTCGTCGGTATGTTCAAGAGAAGTCACTTAGAGAATTCACTTGTGTCTCATCTGCTGCAATACATTCACGCTCCATTCTTTCATGACTGCCACCCTGAACCTTGTAACATTAGATCGTTTTCACCTCCACGAAATCATTTGCTCCGTCCTATGTCGTAGATGTGGGATTCATTAAGGCCCTCCTATGACGGGTCACTTCTTGTTGACATCAGCTCATTATCCAAGAAGTCAACCTAGGAACAACCCTTTCAGTACTTTGAAGCTTGCATGCCTCAATGGCAAGTTTCTCACTTCCGGCGATAGGTTTACATCAATGGCCTTTGCCCGAAGGATTTTACGTGATGTTCGATGCCAGGTCCCTTTTTCACACCACGTGAATTTTACTGTCATACCTTGAGGGTCATCACCATTATCGGTGATTCCTCTCGCACCTGTTAACAACTTACATCATTGGCTGGTAATCAGGTGATGTCTTTCCATGTTCGACTCCATAACATATTTCACATCGATTGACTTGTACTCCGAGTGAAGATCAAATGAGTTTGAAGACCCTGGATCTAGTTTCATCCATCTAGGCTACGATATATTCAGGAATAAAAAGACATCAAATGTACATCATTACCAAACAAATGATCATCCGAATCAAAGGATGATGACTCCGTCCAAATCATCAGTCTGCTACACAGACAATTGTTTGTCCTATGTACATGAAAATGAATTTATAAAGCTGAGCATGGGAATGCCCACCTCAGCTAGATCATGAAAATTATTATGAAGATAATGTATTGTATTGTATCTTATTACAGATCGCCTTCCAGCTCGAAAAAACTTCGGATCCTCATGATAAAGCATTTCACTCAACATCAAAAGATTAACGACCTTATGCTTTAGGGGGCAACTGTTATAGAAATTTTTGGGCACTACAACCCCAATCATACATGTCCATAAATGAAGGGCTTCTAAGTCCCTAAAAGTGTTGCTTCATACCCTAAAGGAACAAGGTCAGCTGATTACATCATCTCCCAGAAGTTCTCCATGGAAAACTGCTTAGAACTGGTCAAAACTGGACCATACAGACTACCCAGTGCAGAGGGCACAATGCATCTTACCTGCTCAGTGTAAAAAGTACGAGGCATACTAGAAAGCCCTTCTATAGGGTGCGATGGTCAAGAGTAGACAAATGGCAGAGACAGTTTGTAAGGTGGATGATCATGGAATCTTCCAGAAACTTCTCCTATGACACTTGCCTCTCTAAATTCGCCGAGGGATGAGTAAGAGATCATCAATCTCCAAGTGGAATCAAGAACTATCAGAGAAAGGACATTAATCAAAATCCCATAAGCTGACTCACCCCCCTACAATCATCTATATATGGATGCTTCATCACAGAGATCCAGAGGTTGGAATCTTGTATCCTGTAAGGAAGTGTTGTTGGTTTCCTGGTGCAACATCATAGTGTTGGGTGATCTAAGCTTTTCATGAGGTGAAGAAGGGCTTTCATGCTGAGAGGATGACGCTGGGTCAGAACAATGGGTTGTAATCCTCTTTGCTATTCTTGATATTAATAAAGCTATTCAAGTTTTCCTCCACATTCTTGTATGTTTGATGATATATGCATTTGTGTGGTCAATATATATCTGGTCCTATATTGTTTATGATTGTAGATCTCTGTTCTTCGATAGCATTCTACTGTTTTGATTCGACAGGTGCTCTTTGAGGCTGGGCAAATGAAGGAGTGGCAAAGATCTATCAGAAGGGAGAGGAACCAAGCAAGGAACTAAGCGCAAGACTAAGGTTGGTGTCCTTTGTTCCCCTCTTATCTACTTCTCATAAAGGAAAGCGAAAGTAGCTTTGGTTTGTTTGTTTCTATGATGGCTACCCATCTCAGTGGAACTAGCAACTCCGAGTGGACACTAGATTTCTCGATAACAGTATCCCTTTGACTTGGCGGTTTCTCTGGAGGATGCTTCAGAAAGACATTAACTGTTTCTTTGAGTTGTTTATGGATCTGAGCCATGATGCCTTGAGCCGAACCAAATTTATCCTTGAAGATCCTGTTGTTGTGTTCATTCCACACATCCCATATCAAAAAATCTGGAATCACCGTCAAGACTACATTGACTATTCCACAGTCCAAAAAGTCTTTTCTCTGATTCTTTAGAGTAGCAGTAATATCTTCATCCTTGCTGACTATCTCGTTGAAGATGGAGGCTACCCAGTTCCATATAGAGGAGGAGAACATACAAAGGTTAAGAATGTGATCCATGGTCTCCTCCTGCAGGCCACATAAATGGCATTTTGAAGGGCCTGTAAAACCTCTTTCCTTAAGATTTTCCCAGGTCATAATCTTTTTATGCTGAACTAGCCATACGAACATTTTGATCTTCATCTAGTGAGGGTGGCTCCAAAGGTTTCGCCACATCTTGTTAGGATTTGGATGATCAAATCCGGTGATTATTCTTTTTTCTTTTTTGAGGTTGAAGTTTCCATCATTGCCTCTACCCCACCTTTGCAGGTCATTTGAGTTAGAAGTTAAAATTTGCCATTTTTCCAGGATCTCTTCCAGGACTTTAGCCTGGAATTTCAAAGGGCTCTCTGCACTGTATTCTAGTACCCTCCAATTCTCCATTTCCTTTCCTCTCTTAGTTGATCCCAGAAGTCACATACCCTTTTTATACCTTTATGGAGGGTGTCATCTTTGATGATATCTAGGCCTTCCCTGCTAATTTTTTTCCTGTTTCTAGTTGTCCTCCTAGAACCCGGCAAGATTCCCATTTCTTATCTCCCAAAAACTATTATTTTGAACTAAAGCTCTATTTTCCCAAGCCTTGCTCCAAATATGAGAACCCCTAATGTGCCGTGACATTTGAATGTGGTCCTATTCTTACCAATCCATTGCATACTTTTGTTTCCATAGCTTGGTCCATGGGCTATTGGTTTCCTTTAGCCATCTGCACCAAATTTTTGCTACCAAGACTTTGTTCAGGGTGTTGGAGTCATGTAGACCTAAACCACCATGGGTTTTGTGTTTGCAAAGCTTCTCCCACACTACTAGGGCCCATTTTTTTTAATCTTCTCCTTTACCCCAAAGAAAGTTTCTTTGAATATTCCTAATTTGCTGTAAAACTCCTTTTGGGGCAAGAAGGGCTAGAAACATATAAACTGGAATGATTTGAAGAACAACCTTTGTTAGAATTAATCTTCCTACTAAATTCAAAGATCTGTTAGTCCATTTATTGACTTTGTCCTTCACTTTATTCTTAATTGACTCCCATACTTCCTTCTTCAGAGGTTTATCAGTGAGAGGCATTCCCAGATATTTAGATGGATGGTTCTCTCTTTGAAATCCGACAATTCTAGAGAGATGTATTTGGATGGAAATATCCATATTGAAAAGGATAACTTTTGCTTGTGAGGCTTAGCTCCATGCTAGTGGCCATGGAAAAGTCATGTAGTATTTGTTTGAAGGCTTTGGCTTCGTTGACTGTGGGTGTGCCTTACAACATATTATCATCCAAAAATTGTTGATGAGTCAAAGTGTGTCCCTATTATGAGTGAGTTTTAGCCCCTTAATTCTTCCTTCTTCCTTGGTTGAGTTTACCATTCTGCCCAATGCTTCCATCATGAGAATGAAGAGGAATGGGGAAAAAGGATCACCCTGCCTGAGGCCCCTTGTAGCCCTGAAGGTTCTTGATGGAGAGCCATTGAGAAGGATAGGGCAACTTGTCGTGGTAACCAAGGCCATAACCCAATTTATCTAGTTGTAGTCAAAGCCATAAGCTTTAAGAATTTCCTTTATGTAAGGCCAGCTTAGCTTGTCATAAGCTTTTGATATGTCTAGCTGTATTATCATCCTTGCTTGCATTTTGGTCTTGAGGGAGTGCACCACTTCGTGAGCTTGGATGATATTGTTGAGAATTTGTTTGCCTTCCACATATCTGGTTTGCTCCTCTGACACAAGCGATGGAAGTAGAGGTTTGAGTATAGTAGCAATAACTTTGGAAATGATTTTATACAACACATTGCATCAAGCCATGGCTCTAAACCTTTCAGGTGTCATGGCTTTTTCCTGTTTAGGGATTAGTGCTATGAAAGATTCATTAATCTCTCTAAGAACTGTTCTGGATTTTCTTGAGTCCTCCACCACATCTAGAATGTCAAATTTGACAATTTCCTAGCATATTTTGAGGAAGTCTACATTGAATCCATCCGGGCTTGGAGCTTTCCCATTGTGCATCTATTTGATGACTTCATTGACCTCTTCTTCCATTACTGGCCTATTGAGATTATGGTTGTCTTCCCTAGGCACCAATTTTGGAATGTTCTTTGTGAAGCTTTTGATGAATTGAGATCTGTCTGCAATGTTTTCCTCAACTATGCTTTGGAAATGTTTTCCCATAATTGATTCCATTTCCTTGTGAGTGTTTAACTCTTTCCCTTACAGATCTAAGAGTTTAGTGATCCTGTTATGAGCGTTGTGTTTCATGGTGAATTTGTGAAAGAATCTAGTGTTTCTCTCCCCTTCCTTCATCCAGTTTATTCTAGATTTCCATCTCCAGAAGATTTCTTCCTATTGGCATCTGTAGTCCCATTCTTGCTGCAGAAAGTTTGCCTATTCTTTCCTTTCCTTTGTGAATCCTTCCTTGATGAGAATTTGAATAACTTCTTATAATTTTCTTTCTACCCCTCTTTTGGCTTCAAATATGTTGCCAAAGTCATTTCTGTTCCATTCTTCAAGCCTTTGTTTGATATGTTTGAGTCTTTGATGCAGGAGGAACATTTTTGTGCCCTCGGTGGGCATGTCTTCCAACCACCAATTTCTAATATTAGAAATGAATTTAGGGTGAGTGAGCCATGCATTTTCGAACTTGAAAGGTCTGTCTCTTAGGGTTCCAATAAAAGAAGCTTCCAACTGGACTGGCCAGTGGTTCAAGCCTCCAAAAGGAGGGATCCACACAGTCATAGAGTGACCGGAAAGAAGGAGATCCTTCGAGATTATGAATCTATCTAACATCGAGGAAACTTGGGTGGTTCCCCCTCCCCTGTTGTTCCAAGTGAAGGTTCCATTTATTGTTTCCATACTCACCAATCTCATGTTGTCCATGAAGTTCTAAAATGCTAGTGAGTCGCGTCCTAACACTGCTTCCCCCCTTTTTTCTTAGAGAGGAACTTGATCATATTGAAGTCCCCTCCCATAATCTAGGGATAATAGAGTGTCTCTCTTAGCTCCTCCAAAGAGGTAAGGAGCTTTAGTTTTTCTTCTAGAATTTGAGGACCATATACATTTGTGATCAAGTAGCACTCTTTGTCTCCCAAAGGTTGTATTACCATTGAAAGGTGATTTCTAGTAGCTTCTGCGTCTATGATCTCAAACTTCTATGGATTCCATAGGGTAAGAATTCCCCCCACAGCATTGATTGCTTTGACTTCAAGGAACTCGGAATTGTAGAGCGATTTTCTATGTAATTCTTTGATCTTGTCTATTGAGCATTTTATTTCTTGAATAAATACCATGTATGGCTTTTCTTCTTTTATTTTGTTACTGAGATTTCCTTGTTTTCTCTTCCTACTCAGCCTCCTAATGTTCCAGGATGCGAGCTTCATAATGATATGTTTATGAAAGAGTTGCTAGTAAGGCCTTTCATCTTACCTGAATTAATCATGAGTTTCACACATTCTGACAGGAGTTCATTCTATCTTCTTCTTCCTCTCTTCTTGCCTGGGGTTTTGGTGGAGTATCCAGATGTAATCTCCATTTGTCTGGCCCCTTTATTCTCTTGGCTGTCATGGTTCCTTTTAACTCCTGCAACCTTTTTTTGAGACCTTCGTAGGAATAGCTATTGCACTCTATCAAACTCCTCTTGTGGTAGAGATTCTATCCCTTTGTTGGTTCCTTGTTCTAGAAAGTGTTCTAGTTCCAGGTTCTCCCTATCTAGAATCTCCTATAGGTCTTAGTCCTCCATTTCTCCTTCACTTGGGGTCATCTCTTGGTCCGTTCCAAGTCCTATGGTGCTAAGTGGATTCCCCTTTAGTTCATTATCTGGCCATGTGACGTCCATGTTGTCCTCTTTTCTTTTTCTGATGGAGTTTCGTTCAAAGCCTTACTCTATCCACTTTCTTCCCCCTCTTCTTCTAAAATCTCAAAAATATTGTGACTTGGTATCTTGTTCTCACTAAGTTTCTTTTGGTGCTTCCTTCCCCCTCCTTTCCGCCTTCCTTCCACTTTGGTGTATTCTTTAGAATCTCTTCTGATGCTCCCTTTCATTTTGTCCTATGTTTTGTTGAGTGGGCATTCTCTAAAGAGGTGCCCATGTTCATGACATTTGCAGCATCTGAAAGGGATGTGTTCATAGTCAACCACTTGAACCCATTCCTCATCATACACTTCCAGGATTACTTCGTCTGAGAGTGCCCCTAATAAGTCCATTTCTACATAGATGTGGGCAGAGGAGGTATATTTGCCTCACAAAGTCGCCTCTGATATCTCTATAAAATGTCCTAAATTATTACCTATAGCTTTTAAGGATTTTAGAATCCAATAATATAAAGGTAAGGAATATAATCTAATCCATACTTTCACTGATGTGACCATTTCTCGCTCCGGCACAAAGCTCATCGTCTAAGGTCGCATGTAGAGATGTGCGACAGCATAGAAGTATGGTCCACCTTCGAATATTTTGTCTTTGTCATCCAAGTTCATGAATACCACTGTAAAAAAAAATATTAGACCCAAGATGTATGTTTAGTTCTCCTTTTGGTTTCCAGGTGTTTTTTATCCATGTGTATAGTGCTTTCTCCATGGGCCAAATACCCATAAACTTGCATATGACCGCATAGGTTGCCATGTGATCTCTGTGCTCCTGTAGAGCTGGATCATTCAAGACCAGCCATGGTTTAATATTCGACTTCGGTTTGCAGGGCCCCATTGTAGCTCTACCCTCTGTCCTCTGACCACTATCACCCGCTTTTGTATCCTGTCGAACCTCCTTGTGGGTCCCTTCCTTATCATGGGGTTTGCTGCCTTCCATCTTTTAGGTTCTAGTAGTTTTTGTCTCATTCTCTGAAGGATTTTGGAGGTCATTCCTACTTGTCCCTTTGCCTCTGTTTGAAACTACGTTACTGTAGGAGGGAGTGGAGCTCCCTCCTCCTTGCCCCTCCATAGTTACCAGCTTGCTTTTGTCACCCCTCTTTCAAACTCTAGCTTTTTCCTCCCCAAATCACTCGATACCATCATTTCTAGACAGAATAGATGTTGAAACTGATTGAGAGGAATCAATCTCACTTTAAATTTTCTAATATATTAAGTGTGGATACTTTTTTTTAAATGTTTTTTATTTTCATGTTGGTAATAAAACATAAAA
>APFE031060296.1:233610-297064 GCA_000404065.3 Pinus taeda | reverse complement strand
GGGAAAGCTTAATCCATGGGGGAGAGGAGAGGATTCCAGTTTTTACTAATTTCCAAGCCTCCATCTCTATTAAGGTTTCGAGGGTGTTTAATGATCTCAATGGCCTCACGCACTTTACGCTTGAAATGGTGTTTTTCATTCGCAATAACCTTAGTGTCTTCTAGGAAAATATGATGGTTTGTTCTACCAGCATGCTCAGCTAAGGCTGAAGAGCGAGTTCTTTCTTTACGGATGTCAGCACTATGCTCCTAGAGCCTAATCTTCACAAACCTGCCAGTTTCTCCTATATATTGTTCTCCACAAGAGCAGTTGATGATATACACACCTTTTTGCTGCAGTTGCTCTTGGTTGTCCTTAACTGATCTCATTCTCTGCTTGATGGTTGATAAGGGTTTGAATGAAGTTTTGACATCTTTCTTTATGAGAACTTTGGCAAGCTTGTCAGTGACACCTTGAATGTATGGGAGGTAGGCATTAGAAGTCATTGGGTTAATAGATTTGTTTGTATTGTTTCTAGACTTGGCCTTTTTGAATGGCTTTGAGGATGCTCTTGATATTGTATCCTAGGTTGGCAAAAGTTCTTTTTAGGTAATTGATCTCTTCTTCAGCATGGTCATCATCTGAGATTCTCCAAGATCTAGTGAAGAGGGTTTGCAACACACCCATCTTTTGGGCTGGATGGTGATGTGAATCAGCATGGAGGTAGTTATCTGTATGAGCCTTTTTCCTGAATACCTTATGACCTATGGAACCATCCTCCTTTCTTATGAGGAGAATGTCCAGGAACGGTATGCAATTATTCTCTTCCATCTCCATTGTGAACTTAATGTCATTTGATAAGATGTTGAGATGGTTCAAAAAGTTTCTAAGCTCATTATCACCATGAGGCCAATTGACGCTGGTGTCATCCACAAACCTAACCCAGTACTTAGGTTTTAAAGGGTATGAATCAAGTGCCTTTTTCTCAAATTTTTCCATGTAGAGATTAGCTACAATTGATGAAAGAGGTGATCCCATGGCAACACCTGAAGTTTGTTCAAATATCTCACCTTGGAAAGAGAAGAAGGGAGAGCGCGGACATACTTCAGCTAGTTTTGCGGTTTGGGGGTCAGCCACTTCTTTAACTACTTGTATAGCTTCCTCTAAGGGGATCTTGGCAAAGAGTTGGACTACGTCAAAACTGACAATTTTGTCTTCTGGGTCTAATTTTGTATCCTTAATGAACTTGACAAATTGATTGGAATCCTTAATGTAAGAGCTGGTCTTGCGAACTAGGGGGGTTAAGATGCTAGCGACATATTTTGCTAATTCATAAGTGGGAGAAACAATCGTGTTTACTATAGGTCTTAAGGGAACATCTTTTTTATGTGCCTTAGGGGCTCCATAGATTCTAGGAGTGATTTCACTATCAGGGGTGAGGCGCTTTTTTAGTTTATCATCTAGATTGGTTTCCTTAATAGCCTTCTTTACTAATCTAGTAATTTTAGAGATGGGGTTGGTCTCCAGCTTTTTGTAGCTCCCACTATTGTATAAGTGGTCTTTCATCTTGTTTACATAATCATCATGATTCATAACAACCGTGGTGCCACCCTTGTCAGCTTTGAGAATGACAATGTCCTCATTATTTCTTAGACTCCTTATGGCTTTCAGTTGCTCAGGATTCAGGTTTCTTTTAGGAGGTTTAGCCTTTCGTAAGATGACTGCACATTCCTGTCTAATGAGTTCTTTATCATTATCACTTCGAGACTTGATCCCATCTTCTAGGTTGTAAATAATTTCTTCATTAGGGATTTTGTTGGGGGCTAGCGCGAAATTTAGACCTTTTTCCAAGACCTCCGCTTCTTCCTTTTTTAATTCATAGGTAGAGATATTAACTACTTTTCTGTTGATTGTCTTGGTTTCTATGTTTTCAACTATGGAGCTGGGATTTGTTACATGGTTTCTAGTTAGGTTTTCCTTATTATTATGGTCTTTATTATTCTTTTTCATCCTATTTTTATAATTTAATTTATTATTTCTTGGATTATTCTTTATTCTAAGGTAAATAGAATCTATATTATTACTAACTGACATGTTATTAGTTGCGTACCTGGGTTCTGTGCTATTCGAGGTGCTGCAACTGTGGATTGGGGTCTCTCTACAACGCTGGCTTGGATATTGTGCGTGCTTTCGGGACTGCGCTGCTCATTACTGTTGCTGGACTCTTCAATGTTGGAATGGGTCAACCTTTCACCTCTGGCAAGGGTAAATTTATTAACGCTGGAAACATCAACGCTGGTTTGCAGTCTATTCATGTTCCAGGGACTGCGTAGTGAATTTTTGGGACTGCGCAGTTTATTGCTGCTGTCTTTACGGCTGGAAAGGGTTGACTCTTTATTGGTGCTGCGTATTTCATTTATGCTCATCATATTTTCTGCATTGATGATATTACTTATGAGATTGAAAATTATGAACAATTGATGATATTGTTAGTAATCATGACAATGTTTCAGAGAATGGAGATGATGACGATGACATGAATTTTGATTATGATGATAATGACATTGATGATTAAGACGATGGTGGTGACAATGCCAACGATGATGACAGTGATTATGATGATGACGATGCCAATGGCATTGGCCAATCTTCCTAAATTTTAAATTTTTTCATTGTCATAATCATAATCATTATCTTTCATGTAATGCATCAAATTATTATGATAATTGTAATACTTTTTAGGATGAAAGGGAAACAATGAAATGGATTCCTTTTAAGTTGATCATAATATTTTTCGACTAATTATGGTGGATATGGCTCAATTAGAACTAGTGGAGGTTAAGTGGATGGTTGTAGAGGTAAAAACGTTGAAGAAGATGGTTCATCCTTAGTTTTAAAAACTATCTTTATGGGTGGATTAGCCTAAGTGGAAGAAGTGGAAACAACAATTCCATGCATTAAATCACTGAAACCATCCGCTACAACATTTATATCTTTTTTGTTTCCTTTTCGCTTAGTCGCTCTTGCTTGTGGGTCACCTAAGAGGGAAGCTACTTCAACAACTATAATAGGAGGATAATAAATTCTTAGGTGATTTATAATGTTGATAGTTTATACGTCCAACACCTTATTGATAACATTATAATACATTATTTATTTATTATTAGTACATTCTACTTGCAAATATTCTCTTATACCTTTTACCAATATTTTCCTAAGTTCATC
The DNA here is from genome assembly GCA_000404065.3 of Pinus taeda. Taxonomy (NCBI): domain Eukaryota; kingdom Viridiplantae; phylum Streptophyta; class Pinopsida; order Pinales; family Pinaceae; genus Pinus; species Pinus taeda. Next base: position 293,860 of record APFE031060296.1, on the reverse strand, counting down.
TAGAGAGAACTTGGTCTCACGTCTAGCTAAGGAAAATTAGAATCTGTGGATGAAATAGAGCAAAGCTTCCCACTTTCCTTGCTTTAATTGTATAAGACTAACCATTTTAGATACATTGAATTTTTTAATAGCATACATTCCCAAGAAATTATTAGATATTTTTATTAGAAGTCTCTATAGAGTACATGGGAAAGTTTTCAAACCATTCAAACGGTAACCTAGTGAGAGTTTGTGGAAAGAATTTGGCCATAAATTATAGCCACATCCTTAAGTATTTACAAATTATGATGAAATTGGACATGTGTTCTAGAGAGGTCCAGGCATAAGTGTTCTACACAAGAGATGCACAAGGTTATGTGCCCTGTTGTAGTGACTAAAATCACCCTCCAAAATGTTTCCTATGCTTTGATTTTCAAGCCTTCCTTCCTATCCACAGGAGCTTTTCTTGCTCTGATTCAGGAATTCATGCTTCAATTGAGACTTATTTTTCTCACTTGTGCTTTTGTGTTCCTGTTTACACACTTACCCAACATTTCTAACTCACAATCTAACCTCCTAACATAGTCACACAACAGTTCTAGGCTTTCCTCTAGAAGCTGCATAATCCTTGAGGGAAAGCAACCTTGATGATTGGAATTGTGCAGTTCATACTACTAGTCATCCTTAAGCTTAGAGACTATTAAGTCATGGAAGGTAGTCTAGCACTAAGCCAAGAAACTGCGCAATCCCTCACTGAGCTCAGAAACTGTGCAATACACTGAGCTGGAAAGTTTCCCAGTTCCCTAGAAATTCACAATATTTATGGGCAACATGCATCACAAGTTTCATTAGAAAATCAGAAAAGAAAAAATCTAAAAAAAATGTCCCTAAAAATAGGGATCCATTATTAGCATCCACAATGAGGCACACTCGCTAGTTTTAGAAATTTCATCAGGTATCACTTTTTCTTTGACTTTGGGCATGTGCATCATAAACCCTAATTTGCTCAAATTTATTTAATTGATTACTCTAGATCTATTTTATAAATTCTGTCTTGGAGCTCCAGCATTCCTGAAGAGATCAAGGAAACATCATTTTTCCTGGTGAGTTTCGCTTTTGTCGTCTTTTACTGCTTTTTCTATCACTTTTTATTATTTTTCTTCTATGCGTGTTGTTTTACTTATTTCTCTTCATAGTTGTTGGTGTTTCAACTTATTTTAGCTTGTAGAAGTGTTGTTCTCAGTTTTCATTTGCCTCTCACAAGTGTGAAATCAATTTTCTTGTTTTTTCATTAATGGGCGTCATTGCCACAACTCTTCCCACATACTTAAGTTTCCTTCTGTTTATTCAATTTCTGCACTTGATCTACATTTTCTTACTCATACTTAGTCATATATGCACCCAAGCTCATATCGTTACTCATTTTTCCTCATTTTTCACACTTCCATTAGGCATATACGCACATTCCTTGGCCAATTTTTTTTCCTTTCCAAACTAGGAATTATGCAATCCTAAGGCTCAAGTTGAGTGCTTGGCCTTACTTTGTATTGTGCAGCTCCAGGGCTCAACCTGTCACCTTGGCCAATGAGGTTACACAATGCACAGTCTCTCCTAGTCTCTATACAGGCTGAACTGTGCATTGTGCAGTCTTAAGCCTTAGACTACACCCTTGGTTGTTGCGACTCCACAATGTGTAGTTCCCACCGTCAATCTCCACTCCTTGTTGATGAAAACTATGCAACCCCCCATATTAGTTGCCTGATTTAATTCTTGATCATGATTTTAAGATAGATTTGCAAAAGGATAGTGTTTGCTTTCCATCAATGTCCTTTTTGTAACACAGGTACCACACTTGTGAAGAATTTCTCTCCAACATTCATTTCTACCCTGGAACCAAAGAGAGTTGCTTCAAAAGAGACCATTGAAAGTAGTATTGGGAAAACAATTGAGAAAACACAATTAGACTTGACAATGTATGTGGAAACTCAAATTTTTATAGAAAAGGGGTCAAAACTAACATGCGATGAGTTGATGAAGCTCTTTCAAAAAAGAGCCTCAAGGCAAATTTAGAGGACAAATAGGATTATCTCAATATCTGATAGTGAAGACTACACAAGGTTACATGTTGGTAGCCAGCCATCCCATGTGCATATGTCATCAGTTGGATTGTTTACACATTTATGAGAAGACCATGACATTGAGCAGTGTTAGCAAACAAAAGATTGCTACCTTTTGGGCAGAAAATTAGCAACACATGTATCATTTTCTTGAGCCCATGAAGCTCATGGAATATTTTGCATATGCTAACAAAGGCTATGTGAACACAAAGATACACCAAAGGATGGTTGAAAGATCCATCGAAGTTTCGATAGAAACCCACCCATTCATACAACACAAAGTCTCTTAGGAAGGCCTACCAACTCTTGGTTATCTTTGCTTGTAGGATACATGGTCATTAGAGCATGGACACCTTTTTTGAAAGGTGGAAAATCTTATTGAACGAGATTGAGAACAAGGGGAAGTTGTCGAACTAGTCAGATTTATTGGCTCAATAGTTGAAATCCCATGTAGGAAAGGCCCGAAGTCCTATTGTGGGTGAGAAAGCAAGGTTTGACATGTCTACATATTTACTGGATGCAATATGTGCATACCATCAGTTTCTTGGCATGAATTGGACACAAACACCACAATAAAATGTTGTACATATCTATTGTAGTCTACTTTCAGATTACAGTCATCAAGGAGTAATTGAACTACTAAATGAGTATTTCATCATCCCTCTTTATAAGATCATATTTGAAGAAGAACCACCTTGCATGTCACGAGGAGCAATGGAGGCAATAACATAGATCATAGATTGGTATGTATCACTAGGTCACACCATCCTCAGAGTGTTTGGCAAAGAGAATCCACCACATTTTTTACCAAGGTATGCCATTGACAATATTTTCATGCAAGAAGTGTCATATCATCTCGCAATAGGGTTCTCAACATGTTTGAAGAAGAAGAAGAAACCACCATGGCCCAATTTTCCTTTGCATATTGGATTATATGAGATAAAGAAATTTAAAGTCGCGGATACTGATATGTTGATGATGTTGGAAATTCATCAACCAAGAGGATCTCCAAGATATGAAGTCTCAACTAGACCTCAAACCAATTGGTGTAGGATTCCCATCTGGTATAAAGGCCCAATTGCCATTTTCTTAGGGATCTTCCCTAGCTCTAGCTATAACCACATGAAAGTGTTACAGTGGTATCTTGAAACAACAAGGTAAGTTTGCATGGTGAGTGCATAATGTAACTTGTGTCTAGATTCTCTTACTGCAAATGGGGAGAGTAAAGTGAGCCTCTAAGTGAGAGGTAGTAGTACCACCCTGGAATGTAGCACCAGTAGCAGATGTAGCAGCATAGTTCAGTCCTGAAGAATTAATTCAATTCAATCAATACATGATTAAAATGATCTCCCACTTTCCCATCGTGTTGTTAAAGCTCAATAAGCAAAGCAGATAGTAGGAAAAATGGTTAGGAACCTCACAGGTATTAGATGTAGCTCATACTAAAGAGATAGAGGCTTATTCTTCTTCATAGGTAGAGGAATTTCTAGCAGAGAAAAATATAGAAGAAATTTGGGAACAATTTCCCAAACAGTTTGACCTCAAAAATTTGCAAACTCCTAAAAGCGCAGAAAATACCTCGTTCATTATTGAGGATTCAAAGGAAACTATGGACACCAATGATTTGGATATTATCCCAGTATTTCTAACCTATAATATCATCCTAAAAATAAAGGATATTCCTCCTCTTGATGTATTCTACAGTATGAAGCATAAGGAAGTGGTCAGCAAACAAAGCAAAAGGAGAAGAATTGAACAAATCTAGACTTTGGTCCCTGGCAATGCCTCCTTTCAAGTATTCTAGAAAGATTCCCACGTCACCCCACCTGAATACCTAGGAGGACTATTACAGTATGCAGGAGCTTATGCTAGTGCAAAAATTGATAAGGCTTCAGAATTTCAACAACTCATTAGGGAGAAGGATGAGAAAATAAAGCATCTTGAACAAAGTTTAGAAAGTGAGAAGAAGGGAGTCGCTCAATAATTGTAAGCTTAGCTTGCACAATTGCAAACCAATTTTAATAACCTGATGATTCAATTTGAATCTGACATGAAGAGTCTAGATTCCCAACTATAGGAGCTACAACACCATCCAGGAACTATGCCAATCAGGTGACTTACTTACAGATCAATTGTCATATATGAGGACATATTAATGAGAAGTAGAGTAAAATATTTCCAACTTCATTGATTGGCAAGACAACTCTAAGGGTCGATCTGCCAATCTCCCAAAATTAGAAGAATCTCATAAATATATTGTCTTTCAAGAATGTGAGATTATGCTTAAACATGCAGATATGGTGATCTATAGTGCCAAGGATATATCAAATAACATCACTGAACCAATTAGTGATATCCTATCTTAGGCCAATCTCAATTTGGACTACTGTCAAGGTACCTTACCCAATGTAAAATTGCTAACAAATACTTGGAAAGAATCATCAAAGAAGAAGGTTGAGGGAATAAAGAACCTATCAAAGATTGACTTGGAATGCCATTAGCATTTACTAGTCAAACCTCTCAGTCAATGGTTGATGCTAAGGTGTCTTGTAAATACTAGTAGTCGTCATCTTCCAACACTCAATAGTGTGTTATTCACTACTCAGTTGCACATTGATCCTCACCATCCACCTCAGTTGAAGTTGATGAAAGACATATATGAGCTTCGATAGTGAATGGCAAAGTCATCCTCCTCCCAGTCATCAACAAGGTTGTTATAATAGTAATCTATTACTATATTGTATTTTATCTTAAGTGTGGTTTTTTTAAACCAGCCAACAATTTGTGTAACTTTTCTATATCTGAGTTTTGATGTCAAACAATAAATCTCGTTCAACGTTTTGAATAAGGGGATCTGAATTTTTGCAAGAAAGCTTATGGTTTACAATACTGTAGTGGAAAGGAAGTCTTTATAAAAAGAAGAATAACTCCTATTTTGCTCGGGCAGAGTTAATTTGTATCAGATACTATTATCTATATATTGATGCTTTTTTTATGAGTTGAATTATTATTTATTTTCGAGTTTTTCATATATGTTATCACATACTATGAAACAATTGTCACTATTGATGTGTTTTAATCAGAATCTTCTAAGTGTATAGGCAAACAAAGATATCTTATATGTGCAGTGAATTATATCAACTAATTTAATTAACTATTTAATTGAATTAGTTATTATTACCCATTTTATATTCATGAATGGTTCGATGATCTACATTGTCATATTATGAGTGAAATATTGAAGTCACATATATAGAAGATATACTGTCCTAGGACTGATATTGTAAGGCCTTAAATTATATTCATTTTTGTTTTATCTACATCCATCAAGCTTCACACCTATATATATTTTATCCTCTTTCATATATATTCTTAAGGGAAACTTGTCCCATCAACCCTATCATAGACACCATCTCAAATAGAAAAGGATCTTCTCTAATTTCCAGGCAGGATGGTTTTCCCCGATGTTGAAGCCAAGATTTTCAATCCTTCAACATTTTTGGCACTAGAAATATGGCCTTCAGACTATGAATGGAAAGAATATCCACTCTTAAATTAAAAGGTAATTCAAAGAGTCAATCCCCCTCAAAATCACAACCAACTTCTAGATCCCACTTTAAATCTCCAAATCGATGATCTAAATTTTCTCAAACAACCACCAATACTCCTATCACACTTCCACTTTAAAATCTCCCGAAGTTCAATCTCTAATCCATAAATGATAGGAAATCTCAATATTTGGAGAGAAAACTATTCAATCAGACATATTAGAAGGAAGTGTTACATCCTCCTTAGAGTCTTCCGACGTACTAACTAGATCCAAGAGTGAAAGCCTTGGACCCAAACCTTTTGAATTCGCATTGGTAACTTACTAGAGAAAGAAAACCACACCAAAAAATCAGTCTTTCGCTAGTGAGCTTAGATCATCATCCCCTCCTCTTACTCCTTCTCTTCGTTCTAGTTCATCCTTGACCTCTTTATCTTCTTCTTATCAATCTCTTATCCCATCCACTTCTCAAACACAATCATCTGGTGCATTTGTAATTAGTAGCACCACCATGACTTCTTCCACTATTATTCCCTCTTCATCTTCCACATATTCTACAACCTCCTCTATTCTTTTAATATGTAGCACTACAACTTTATCTTCCACTTCCCAATCCTCTTCATCTTGCACTTATTCTTCAACATCTTCTATTGTAATAAATGCCATGATGGCTAATAGACCATGGAACAATCCTGGGGTAGTTCAGATAGCTCCACCACTACACCCTCTACCAAAACTTATAGAAAGATGGCTTCCTAAATAGAATCCCAATGATGTCCTCCATGCAGAGGAAAACCATCATAATTTTATGTTGAACATAAATTTAAATGGATACACTGAATAAGATTATGTTGTTATTCTTTTTCCTTATACTTTCAAAGGATCAACACGATCATGGTATTTTTATCTTCCATATGGGTCTATAACTAACTAGGCTATGTTTGAAGTACAATTCTTACTCAAATTTAAAGATGACTGAACCACCACCACCTTGATTAATGATTTGTCAAATCTAAAAGCTAATCCAAGTGAGAATATTACATATTTCAATTCAAGGTTTAACATGGTACTAAACAAAATACCAAAAATTCTAGATCTAGTGTATATGTGCAAGTTGAATGCTACATTAGTGCCCTTCCTTGAAACATTGCAATATTTGTAGATAGGGAAAACCAAACGTCATTATCTGATGATATTAAAAAGGCCTTGTCTGCTAAAAATAGAATCCTTTCCCTCGAGGAGAAAAAGACTCTTAAGGAAAGGAAACAAACTAAAATGGTAACCTTAAATGATGAACCAAAGAAGAAAACTCCAAAATATCCTTTCGATCTAGAAGGATTCAAACGTTTCTGAAGACTATGTCAAATGAATTGGTAGAGATCAAGAAACAAGCCGATGTATCATCTAAAACACCATTTTCAGTCCTTTAGAAAAAATCAGCCATCCCAATCACAACTAATTGAAACCATTTCCAATGCAGAATGTAACTAGGATGATGGAGAGGAAGAATTAGGCCTATCCATTGAAGCGTCCCAAGAAGAATAAATATAAGAAGGTCATGGATTGTGGGATTTTATTATAGCTTCATGAAAAAATGAGGAAGAAGAAGAAGCACTACTTGTTAGGACGAGAAGTGAAGGACCTATTGAAAATCCTCCAGCAAATAAAAATCATAAGTCTCTTTCTCCTCCTGCCAAAGAAAAAAGCTTAGTAAAAGGACTTATCCTCCTTCCTCAAGTTTTGATCCTACTACTCATAAGCCTCGTTATTCATCTAAAACCTGTGTAGTCTCTAAACGATTGAGTATAACATTGTAGAGGACATGAAGAAGGTTAAAATCAACATCTCCCTATATGAAGTGAGCAAGATGAAACAATTGCATAAATTCATACTTAAGGAGTTAAATGTAATGTCTACATCTCCATTACCTACTGCTATTACTTCGAGATCTTAAAAAGGAAAAGGTAAGCCTCCTAATGTCTCTTTAGATAAAGTTTACCCTTTAGATTTTATTCTGATAGGATACAAATCGAACTCTCATACTGGCCCCTTTCTCTTGAATTTTTAAATTTTTAACAAAAATGTTCATAATTGTTTGGTAGATTCAGGTGCATCATCTAATGTCATTCCTTATGGAGTTTTCCTTAATTTGAATATATAACCCCAAAAATTTGTTGTACAAATTGTTCAATCAGATCGCTCAAAGGTCAAATTTTTAGGAGAAATAAATTATGTCTTGATTAGACTAACTTCAAACTCTAAAGTTTGTGAGATAATTGATATATTAGTAGTTGACATTCCTATGTCTTATTGTCTTATTTGAGAAGAGACTGGTATGAAAATGTACATGGTTATTTTGCAACTGTTTGGTCACATATATGGCTTCCTTGCAATGGAAAACAAAATCAAATTTGTGTCCATAGAGAGAATCATATGAACCATTCAACCACCAATTTTGATGAACAAAAAGAACTAGTAGTATTTTTAGATAACATCCTTGGAGACTATTCTTTTGAATCTTTCTTTAGAAATATTCTAGCACAAAATTGCACATTTTTATTTGATTTTGTATCATCTTAAACTGAAAATTATTCACAAACTAATTCATCTAAATGTATTAATATTGTCGACAACATTGTAAATAAGCTTGATAATTTATTTTGGATTCTTTATTTGATGGGTCAAAATCCAACGAATGTGAAAGAGATGGTTGCATCTTGGTAAGTCCCGACGGTGAGAAAATTATGCTTTCATGTACATTATAATTTAACTATACCAATAACATTGCTGATTATGATGCATTGGTCTTGGGTTTACAAAAGGTCATTAGTATTGACAACAAATGCCTTAAATTGTTTGGTTATTCAAAGATTGTCATTAACAAGTTAGAAACATTATCCATTGTGTTACTAGTCACCTTAGACATTATTAATCTTTGATTCAAGAACTCACTACTCATTTTACTGCATTTGACATAGCTCCCATCCCAAGGATACAAAATGCTAGTGTTGACCTCCTAGCAAATGTTGCTTCTAAACTCATTCCACCTCAGGATTCTAGCCCTCACAGATTTTCAATTGAATTGATTTTTTGCCTGTCCATCCTGGATAATGTAACGAATTGGCATGTGTTTAATGGTGATGATGATATGATGAGTTTCTTAACATCATAAGGTTCTCACTCTGATCAAGTAATTGATGAATATGAGCATGACAAGATGAAAAATGGGTCCTCCAATGAAAATAATTTACCCAAACCTGTAGTTAAATTGGAAGACTTATATGACTTAAAGGATAGATTCAAAATAACAACCAATTGAAAAACTCAGAATTCTACCTTAAGATATGAGTTAGTTAATAGAGGATCTGATCATAAACCTCATAACATTAACTTGGGCCTTGCACTCTCACTGGATGAAAGATCTTCTTTCATTCATTTGCAGAAAAGGTACAATGATGTATTTGCATGGGATTATGATTATTTGAAAACCTATAATACATCCATCATCCAACATATTATTCATATTCTTCTAGATGAGAAGCCTATTCAACAGAAGCTAAGGAAGATCCACCATAACTTAAGACTGAAATGAAAAATCTTCTTAATGCTAAGATAATTTTTCCAAACAAACATTCCAAGTGGGTCTCAAATATTGTGCCTATCAGAAAGAAGAATGGGGACATTCAGATTCATATTAACTTTAGGAATTTGAATAAAGGTTGTGAAACATAAAAGTTTTCTTTACCCCCAATGTAGAAAAGTTTACAAACTGTTGTTGGTTTTGAACTGATGTCCTTCTTAGATGGTTTTTCAAGATATAATTAGATACTTGTACATGAAGATGATATATTGAATACCACATTCATGACCAAGTGGGCAACATATGATTAGCATAAAATTCATTTTGGATTAATTAATGCAGGAGCTTCCTTCCAAAGAGTTATTGATATTGTATTCAGAGTATTGATTAACAAATCAGTTTTAGTGTATCTTGATGACATTACAATTTATTCCAAACAAAGGAACAATCATTTCCATGATTTGAAGCAAATCATTGAAAGATGTAGAAAATTTGGAATACCATTTAATCTAGAAAAGTCATTTTTTGCTATTAATGAAGGTAATTTTTTAGGTTTTAATGTCTCTAAAGATGGGATATGTGTAGACCCTGATAGAATCAAGGAAATATATGAAATAGTTTTGCCTCATAACAAAAATTCTATGGAATCCTTCCTTGAGAAAAATAATTTTGTAAAAAGATTTGTCCCTGATTTCTCTCAAATTGTACTTGGCCTACAAGTTATGATTAAGAAGAAGTCAATCTATAAGTGGGGACTCACTGAAATAACAAAATTTGAGGCAATAAAACAAGCAAGCATTGATGCCTCTTCATTATCAAACCCTGATTTTACTGAACATTTTATTCTTTATACCTTTCCTTCCCAAGAATCTTATGCAATAGTGTTAACTTAACCTAATGAAGAACAAATTGAGGCTCCAATTTCATTCTTTAGTTCAAGTCTATAGGGAGTTGTGCTCAATTACTCATAGATTGAGAAGCAATATTTTGTAGTCTTTAAATCCCTAAACCATTTCAGGTCCTTCCACCTAATGACACATAGTAAAGTAATTTCTCATTTCCTCGTTGTTAGGAGATGACTTATGCAGAGAGAATTAGGAGAGAAAAGAGATAATTGGGTTACTTCCCTACAGAAATATGAGCTAGATATTAAACCAACTAAAATTGTTAGAGGTCAAGTTTTTTTAGGTTGATTACTAGAGGTAATGGCAACCTAGTTAATGATGATTCATGTAAAAATGTTCATATCACAGAGGTATTTCCCATTGACACTGAATCCCAATATGTTGATCACATTTATTATTTTAAAAATGGTTATGCTCTACTAGAACTCGATTACAAGAAGAAAAGAGCTCTCAGGTTAAAGGCTGATCAATATCGGCTTGTTAATGATGTCTTATTTAGAATGAATTGTTATTTTGTTTCGTTAAGATGTCTAGAAAATTCTGAGGCTCAGAAGGCCTTGCAGGAGCTACATGATGGACGAGCTAGAGAACATTGTGGTGGAGACACCACTAATCACAAGATCATACATGTTGGCTATTATTGGACAACTTTATTCAGGTATACTCATGCTTATGTTATAAAGTTGAAAGTCTTCCACATTGCTGCAAGAAGACAAAATAAACCATCCTTACCTTTAAAATTGGTTAACATTAAACAAACCTTTTGAGAAATGGGCACTAGACATAATAGGTGAGATTGTTCGCAACTCTTCCAAGCAGCATAAGTACATCTTGACTGCTATTCATTACTTCACCAAGTGGGTGGAAGATATACTGTAGAAGGTGGCAAATTTTCAAAACATTATTCAATTCATTGATCAAGTCATTATTTCCAGATTTGGTCTTCTTCATTCTATAAGTTTTGATAATGCATCATATTTTTCACGTAACACCATTGCTAAATTTTCCCTTAGAAAAGGTTTTGAATTGAAGTATTCTGAAAAATATTACCCACAAGGAAATGACTTAGTGGAATCAACTAACAAAAAAATTATTTGAATAATCAAACAGACCATTGACAAAAATTAGAAAAATTGGCATAAAGTTGTAGTCTTTGCATTACGGGATGATAGAATTACTCAGAAGGCCTCTATAGGTACTTCTCTGTTTCATTTAGTATATCGTAAAGAAGCTATTTTACCACCTAATCTAGCTATACCATCACTAGCACTAGTGCAATATATTGAAGTAAAACCTTCCTCTACTCTTCAATTAAGAATGTCTGAAATCCTTAAAATGGAAGAAGAAAGACATAAATATAGATAGGTCCATGCCCATCACCAACAATTGGTTAAGTCTACATTTGATGCAATTTAAGTTCAAAATAAATTTTTTGAATTGGTGACCTAGTTTTGAAATTGGACAAAGCACATGTGGAGAAAGGAAAATGATCAAAGTTATAAGGACTATGGCTAGGCCCATTTCATATTGTTTAAAACCTAGGTCCATCAACTTTTATTCTATAAGATCTACAAGGAAGGAGGGATGATCTTCCTATTAATGGGCTACTTTTGAAGAAATATTTTTATTAAGAATTCTTATCAATTCCTAAATATGTAAATAATCATATGTATATAGCAGTGTCTTAGCCTTAACATTGTTAGGTAATACACGGTTCTCTCATCACTAAAATGAGATTTGGCTAATTAAGTGAGAAATTTTTAGAAATAAAATCGTAACATTGAGGTTTAGTTTTGCAAATTATAAAAAAATAGTGAAATCTAAATATCCATTAAATTGTGAATGTTTCATAGCTTGAAAACTTTATAAAATCTAGTTATCCCTTGATTGATTATACGAAAGGTTTTCCTTTAAAAATGAAAGGCTATTATGAATTTTTTGAATTTTTTTACTACAATTGTCATCCATTACTCTTGAGTGAATATTCCTCCCCATCCATTGATTCTAAATTCTTTTAAAGTGTAATTCAAAAATATATTAAACTTGAAAGATAAGAGGACTCATCATGAGCTAACTTAGCATGATCATGGGAAACTAATGCTACTAATATTATCAAACTGGTCACCAAACCAGGATAATATCTTATAGTCATATAACCATAAGATAATAGGTCTCATCAAGAGCCAACTTGTTCAGTGTCATTATAACTCGTGAATTGAATTGTCATAATCTGGTCACCAAACCAACGAAATGGCTTTAACACAAACTTTAAAATAAATTTTTAAAAGAAAAAGATTAAAAACACCTAAAAATTTTACTAAAAGTGGATGGGATACCATCATATCTGTGGTTAAATGATAACCTTGTTGAGGCTATGGATGCCTGCTGGCAACAATGGCTCTACTAGTGACAAATTAGACTTTGTATAAAGTAAAATTTTGTACTTTTTAACTTTATCTTTGCAAATGATTAGAGTAAAAACATGTATAACAAAGGTTTTCATCAATAAGCAGGTTATGAGATAATTTACAAAACGACAAGTTCTTTTATCCAAGAGTGATTGTTATCAAACTAAACTTCAAGAATTTTTATCTTTCTAAGTCTTCTTATTTAATTAATTAAACCTTCATTTCATTTTAATAGAGATAATTGTTTCACACAGTTTGTCACCAATTGTTGTACTACTCAACAACCCCCATTATAGTTAATGCTAGAACTAGTAAATAATGGGGACCCTTTTAAGCATTTAGGATAAAACCCAAAAAATACAATAAAACAAGGTAATCTTAGCTTTATTGTTTCAAAATCTTAATTGAATCTGGAGATTTTCCTTATTGGAACTAAAATATCAGAGCTTAAGCCTTAGCCATTGGCTTTTACTTTTAAAAACTATTACCATAAGTATAATATCAGAGCTTTCCAACATGTCCCTTTAACAAAAATCTCTAATTAAAACATGTCTTGATCAGGTTTCCTACGTCATAAAGCCTTAAAATAATAAATCACACTATTTTATGTAAAGCAATAAAAGTATGATCTACTAAGACTGCCACATAGTATACCACGGATCCCATATCAGTGTTTTCATTTCAATGGCCATGTCAAATCCTCCTATCATTCGATCTTCGATATCCCGTGTCACTATATTCTCCAATACACAACCTCGCTAATCCTCTAATCTTTTGATATTTGTCTCACCTCCAACTTTCAATCTCCGATATACTACCTCCCTCTCATATCGCAATTGTCATATCAGGATTTTCTAATCAGAATTTATCCTTTCAAATCCATAACAGTAAAATGCTAATGCAAAACTTCTCATAATTCTTCCCGTCTATAATTTTAAGCTTCCATGCGCTATAAGCCTATCAAAGGTAATCTATATCACATGTTTTAATGGTGAGACAATGAATTTTTGTTGATAAAGTTCTCTGATATGTTGACATGTAATGTGACCCATGTGAATTTATGTTTTATCAATAAATGGCCAAATGTGGAGAAATAATTTTGCTATAAAAAATGCCTTGGTTTTTAGTAACAATTTCCTCAGATTTTTCTCATAAAAGTATTTGATTTTTGCAGAATCAATTATTTGTTAAGTTATTCACTTTGAGTGTTATTTTCTCCTCAGTCTTGTGTTTCTCTTAATGGGCGAGTCCCAACAAGCATAATTTAGTAGAAATGTCTTGGTTTACCAAACTCGGGAAGAAACATGTTGTTCAAAAACAATTAGTTGCTCCTCCCCCTAAGGTTGTAGAATTTCTTTCATTATTTACCAATACCACATGCACCACGGATGTCGAAACCTCTACCTGAGAAGCCATGTATCATTCTTTCTAAGATGAAGAGCCAAGGGTCACATAAAGAGCAACCACAACCGAAGATTCATAGCTGGTTTGCAATACTACATATAATGATTTTTCGAATTCATTCCTCCACATAATTTTTGCTCGGCCAAACATCCTTCCTTAGATGGGTATGATTATATGGGTCATTTACCATCTAAACATAGCTGATAGAAACTTTATGACCAATAAGAACATGATCATCGACTCTTTCACTAGGAAAGATTTGACTCAGATGTACAAGTTGCCAACACCTTCGAAGAAATATGATAATGACTTCATCAAGAAATTCATGAAGGAAAATCAGGATGAACCTATAGTCATCAAATGATAGATAAGAGATGACAACAAGCACAAGTGAGAGGATAAGGGTATGCACTCTACAGCTTCTCTTGTCGGTCCCTATTTTTATGCTACCTCCACGATATGTACATTATTTGGTTATGCCAATACCCAAAAGTTTTCAGACCAATGGTTACCCCTAATTGATGCAGCCTTTGCTAGCTATGTTATCGACTAGGAGAATATTTTATCCAATAATTTAAGTATCCAAATCCTAGATCATAGAAAGGAACACAATTTTTTCTGAAAATATTATTCCCGCATTTTACATGAGTGCCTATGTAATGGATGTTATTTTCTTCACTTCTAATTTCCCATCCATGGCCTGGAAATGGACCATACATCAACCTATGTCTATCCACATCTATCATAGTATTATATGGGAGTTAGACTATCATCCCCATTTCTACAAAAATTGCCATGGTGTTGTGCTTCTAATCCACTAGTTTGTTTTTAATGAAAAATGCCTTAGAATCTCACCTGAAGCCAACAACCACCTCTTATCAGTTGGTAGATGTCTTGGAGAAGAGTCCTTTACACATCTCTGAGTTTTTGGCAACCTTGTGTACCCACATGTATTACCCCTATATATTCTCGAGAAGCTCCTGGCCTAGGAATTAGCCTATCAGACTATGGGAAATGGCCTATCTAAGGTCATGAAGATAAAAAAGGAAATAGATAATGTGGCTTGTCTTTCCCTTTCTTTGCGGTGTCTATTCCCTTGAAAATTTCAAGCATATTGCTAAGGATATGGAGGAGATCCATCTTATGAATTTTCCAACGATTCAAAATTGGTTGTTTGACCCCATTGATATTGCCAAGAATGTTACAACTCAAGAAAAACTTAGGAAGTTCACAAATGAGCCTAATAAGTTTGATGACCTATTTGAGTCTACCTCCGACTATGCAAAGGTTGATAGAGACACAATAAAGCAGTTCAATCTTGAATAGTTAATTTAGTTCAATCAGTACAAGTCTAAATGAATCCCTCACTTGCCGAGAGAGTTGTTAAAACTCAATTAGCAAAGCACAAAGGAGTGGGCACATCACAGGTCTTATATGAAGCTCATACTAAAGAGACAAAGACATCTTCTTCACAGGGAGAGGAAGTTCTAGCAAAAGAAAAAATATGGAAAAAATTTTGGAACAGTTCGCCAAACAATCCGACCCCAAAAATTTACAAACTCCTAAGAACATATAGAAGACCTTGTACACTGTTGAGGAATCAAAGGAAATTATGGACACTTATGATTTGGATATTATCCAAATATTTCCAACCTCTGAGGTCGTTCTGAAAATGCAAGAGATTCTTCCTCTTGATGTTTTCTATAGTCCAAAGAATAAGGTAGTGGTCAGCAAATAGAGGAAAAGGATAAGAACTGAACAAATCTAGACTTTTGTCCCTAGAAATGCCTCCTTTCAAGCACTCTTGAAGGATTCCCAAGTCACCCTAGATGAATACATAGGAAGAATATCACAGTATGCAGGAGATTATGCTAGTGCAACAATTGATAAGGCCTAAGAAGTGCAAGAATTCCTTAGGGAGAAGGATGAGAGAATAAGGTAGCTTGAACATAATTGACAAAGTGAAAAGTAGGGAGTCAGTCAGCAATGGCAAGCTCTACTTCCAAAATTATAAACTAGTTTTGGTAACCTGAAGATTCAATATGAATCTACATGAAGAGTTGAGATTCTCAATTATAGGAGCTAAAACACAGAACTGAGCACCTAAAAGCCAATCCTGAAATTGGAGAGTTCAAGAAAAGAGTAACAAAGATAAATAACCTACTTCCTCAACAAAAGGTTTCATTTTGTCAAAAGTTGGCCATTATCCAAGACCTATGCCAATCGAGTGATTCACTTGTAGATCAAATGTCAGATCTAAGGACATATTATAGGCAAGTAAAGGAAACGAATTCCAACTTCATCGATTGGTAGGACAACTCTGAGGGCTAATTAGCCAATGTATAAAAAATAGAAGAATCTCATAAACATATTATCTTTCAATAATGGGATATTAAGCTTAAACATGTGGAGAAAGAGATCGATTTTGCTAGGGATATATCAAATCACATCATTGAATCAATAAGCAATAGCCTATTCCAGGCTAATCTCATTTCGGACTGCCCTGAAGACAGCTTTCCCAATGTAAAATTTCTAACAAAGACTTGGAAATAATCATCAAAGAAGAAGGTTGAGGGAATAAAGGCCATATCAAAGATTTACTTGGAATGCCATTGTCATTTCCTTGTCAAAACTCACAGTCAATGGTTGATGTTAAGGTGTCTTCCAAATACCACGACTCATCTTCTTCCATCACTCAAAAATGTGTTATTCGCTCCTCTAATACGTATTGATCCTTGCCATACACCTCAGTTGAAGCTGATGAAAGACATATGCGAGCTTCTACAACGAATGGAAAAAGAGTCCTCCTCCCAGCCATGATCAAAGTTGTTATAACAACAAGCTATTATTATCTTGTATTTTATTTTAAGTGTGGTTTGTTTAAACTACCCAACATTTTGTGGAACTTTTCTATATTTGACTTTTGATCTCAAATTATAAATCTCCTTCAATGCTATGAAGAATTAGTTCTAAATTTTTGCAAGAAACTTTTGGTTTTCACAATTATAGCTGAAAGCAAGTCTTAATAGAAGAACCAGTCCTAGTTTACTTATGAGTAGAGTTAATGTGTATCAGGTACTATTATTTATATACTAATGCTATGTTTACAAGTTGAATTATTATTTGTTTTCAAATTTTTCATATGTGTTATTGCATATGATTGAACAATTATAACTATTGATGTGTTTTAATTGAAATATTCTAAGTGTATATGCAAACAATGATATCTTATATGTGAGGTGAATTATATGAACTAGTTTAATTAACTATTTAATTAAATTGGTTATCATAACTCATTTTATATTAATGAATGGTTAGATGGTCTACATTGTCATATTATGAACAAAATATTTAAGTCACATATATAGAATATATATTTTCCTAGGATTGATATTGTAAGGCCTCTAATTATATTCATTTTTATTTTATCTACATCTGTCAACCTTCACACCTATATATCTTTAATCCTCTTTAATATATATTTTTAAGGGAAACTGTTCCCATCAACCCAGTCGAAGCCACCATCTCAAACTGAAAGGAGCTGCTCTAAATTCTCGAGTAGGTGGTTTTCCCCAATGTTGAAGCCAAGATTTTCAAGCCCTCAACATTTTTGGTGTTAGAAGGAGTGCCTTTAGACTGTGAATGGAAAGAAGATCCACTATAAAATTAAAGTGTCATTCAGAGAGTTAATCCCCCTCAAAATCACCACCAAGTTCCATATCCCAATCCACGATCTAAGTTTTCTCAACAACCATCAATGCTCCTATCACACTTCCACTTTCATAATCTACCGAAGTTCAGTCTTTAATCGATAAGTTAGGGGAAATCGCTATCTCAGGAGATAAAATTGTTCAATCAGACATATTGAAAGGAAGTGTTACATCCTATTTATAGTCTTCAAGTGTACTAACTAGATCCAACCATAAAAATCTTGGAGTCAAACCGTTTGAATTTATATTGTTCACTCATCAGAAAAAGAAAATCAAACTAGAAACTCACTGGTCCCGTAGTGAGTTTACATCATGATCCCCTCCTCTTACTCCTTCTCTTAGTGCTATTTCTTCTTCTACTTCTTTATCTTCTTCTTATCAACCTCTTATCCCATCAATTTCTCAATCAAAATAAACTGGTGTAGTTGTAATTAGTAGAACCACTATGAATTCTTCCACTTTTCCTCCCTCTTCATCTTCCGCATCTTCTGCAACCTCCTATATTCATGTAATTAGCAGCACTACACAATCCTCTTCATATTCCACTGCTTCTTCAACATCTTCTGTTGTAATAAATAACATGATGGTTAACAGACCATGGAAAAATCCTCGAGAAGATCAGATGGCTCCACCACCACACCCTCTACCTAAACACCCAGAAACATGGCTTACTAAATACAATCCTCATGATGGCCTCCCTGCAAAGGAACATCTTCATAATTTTATGTTGGTCATAAATTTAAATGGATTTAGTGAAGAAAATTGTGTTCTTACAATTTTTCCTTATACTTTTGATGGATCAACATGATCATGGTACTTTTCTCTTCCATATGGGTCTATAACTAGCTAGGATATGTTTGAAGAATTATTATTACATAAATTTGAAGATGACCAAACCATCACCGCTTTGATTAATGATTTGTCAAATCTAAAAGCTAATCCAACTGAGAAGATTAAGGATTTCAATTCAAGGTTTAATAAGGTATAGAACAACATCCTAGAAACTAGTAGACCTGCAGTAGATGTGCAAGTTGAATGATACATTAGTTCCCTTCCTTCAAACATTGTAATAATTATAGATAGGGAATCCTTTTCCTCGAGAAGAAAACAACTCTTGAGGAAAGGAAACAAACGAAAATGGTAGATTTGAAGGATGAACCTAAGAAGAAAACTATGTGAAATGAAATGGTAGAGATCAAGAAATGGGCTGTTGAATCATCTAAAAAACCTTTTCGGTCGTTTATAAAAAATTATTCATCGTAATCACAAGGACATGCGATCATTTCCAATGCATAATCTGACCAAGATGATGAATACGAAGAAAGAGACCTATCCGTTGAAGAGTCCAAAGAAGAAGAATTATAAGAAGCTGATGGATTGTGGGATTTTACTTTTATTTCATCAGAAAATGAGGAAGAAGAGCCCTACGTATTAGAATGAGAAGTAGAGGACCCGCTTACACTCCAACAAATCCAAAATATCAGTCTGTTTCTCCTCCTACTAAAGAAAAAATCATAGTAAAAAAGACTTCTACTCCTCCCTCAAGTTCAGATACTACTACTTCTAAGCTTCCTTCATCATCTAAAATCATTATAGCCTTTGATACCATTGAGTATAAAATTTTTGAGGGCATGAAGAATGTTAAAGCTAACATCTCCCTATATGAAGTGAGAAAGCTGAAACAACAACATAAATTCTTACTTAAGGAGTTACATGCAACTCCTACATCTCCATTACCTACTACTATTACTTCAAGAGATTGAAAAGGAAATGTTAAGCCTTCTAATGTCTCTTCAGATAAAGTTGACCCTTCAGATGCTATTCTAATAAGAGATAGATCAAACTCTCATTCTTCCCTCTTTCTCTTAACTTTTGAAATTTTTAACAAAAATGTTCATAATTGTTTCATAGATTCGGGTGCATTATCTAATATCATGCCTTATGTAGTTTTCCTTAAGCGAAATATATTCCTCGAGAAATTTATTGTAGAAATTGTTCAATTAGATCGCTCAAAGTTTAGATTTTTAGGGGAAATGAATTTTGTATTGATTAGAATATCTTCAAACTCTAAAGTTTGTTAGATAATTGATATATTAGTAGTTGAAATTCCCAGGTTTTATGGTCTTATTCTGAGAAGTGGTTGGTTTGAAAAGCTACATGGTTAATTTCCAAGCGATTGGTCACATATGTCACTTCCCTACAATGGGAAACCAAATAAAATTTGTGTCAATAGAGAGAATCATATGAAACATTCAGTCACCGATTTTGATGAAGAAAATGAACCAACATTATTTTCAAATAATATGCCCGGAAACTAATTTTTTGAATCTTTCTTCGAAAATCTTCTAGCACAAACTTGTCAATTTTTAGTTGATTTTGTACTATCTCAAATCAAATATTATTCACAAACATATTCATCTAAACGTATTAATATTGTAGACAACATTGTAAAATAACCTGATAATTTATTTTGATAGTTGAAAATCCAACGAAGGTGCAGCAGTTGTTTGCATCTTGGTAAGTATCGAAGGTGAGAAAACTATGCTTACATGCAGATTATAATCTAACTGTAACAATAACATTGTTGAGTATGAAGCATTTGTGTAGGATTTACAAAAGCCCATGAGTCCTCGCATAAAATACCTTAAATTGTTTGGTTAATTAGAGGTTATCATTAAACAAGTTAGAAACACTATCCATTGTATTTCTAGTCACCTTAGACATTATAAGTCTTTGATTCAAGACCCCACTACTCAATTTACTACATTTGGCATAGCTCCCATCCCAAGGACACCAAATACTAGTGATTACCTCGTAGAAAATGTTGCTTCTAAACTCACTTCACTTGAGGATTTAAGCCGTGACAAATTTTCAATTCAATTGATTTTTTTCCACTCCATCCCAGATAATGTAATGAACGAGAGTGTGTTTAATGATGAGGATGACATTCTGAGTTTCTTAACATCATAAGGTTCTCCCTCCGATCAATTGTTTGATAAAGATGAGCATGAAAACATGCAAAATAGTTCCTCCAATGAAAATAATTTACCCAAACCTATAGCTAAATTAGAATAGTCATATGACTTAAAGGATAGATTCAAAAGAACCACCAATTGCAAAACTTAGAATTCTACCTTAAGATATGAGTTAGTTAACATAGGATTAGATGATAAACCTCAAAACGTTAACTTGGGCCTTCACCAAGTTTAGACTTTCACCTTCCCAATTTCTACTATTTGGATAAGCATGAACACACCAAAGCCGAAAAATGACTATAGGCATGAGGTTCCCATATTGGACATAGGTTCATGGTTGGACCAAAGCTTTCCTTACAGACTAATCATATTTTCTATCAAGTCTTCATTAGCCAGAAGTTTCAACCAAATAAAAGTAAGGTGGACATGGGACTAGCAAAGGGATGCAGTGTCAAAACAATTCTTTGAACTTCAGCCACATACACCTTCAGAAGCCAGGATGTAGGGCTAGGAACAAAACTTATTTGCGTAGTGAAAACAAACGAAAAAATCAACAAAAAGAAATAATATCCAAAACCAAGAAACAAAATCAAAAGTCAAGAGAAGAAAATAGCCAAATAAGACATGATGTAAAACTAGAGAAAGAAAACCAGGACATAATGCGAGTGCAAGGAAGGATGCAGCTAATCATACTCCTATCCTAACAGCTAGATGATCGAGGTTATGTGTAATGAAATTTCCACTGAAGCCAACGTAGTCATTCCTGACCTGCATGCACAAAGATACAAACGATTAAAATAGAGAAAAAGTGATGTGCAACATAAAATACACAAACTTAAAAAATTTGCACATGGAAATGAAGGTCTTGCCTGTGGGCAGGAAGATGTGTCATAACCGCTAATTTTACCCAATGCACATGCTTACCTCTTTGATAGATACCACTTTTCAACAAACCTTGAAATCCTCTTGCGAGTGTGTCCTCATCCGCACCTAGCTTCTTACCAAGCATGACAAAGGATTGAAACTTGATGCCTACAGCATTGCTCTCCAAGTAAGATTGTTCCATCCGTTTAGAGATTGGATCATAAAATTCATAATATCTCTATAGAAAGCCTCATGAGATTTTGGATATATCCTGGGGGATAGAAGCATTCTCTTAAGGCCTGAAAAAATTTATCCCAAGATGTGATAGGTGTTGATCTATTCTTTGTTGGCTCTCCAAGTTCAAAAACTAAGGACATATTCTCCAAATGAGTATCCCACCATGTTTCTGTTGGGCCTTCGAATCGCAGACTAGTGATTTGAAGTTTCATTTCCTCTTCTGTAGTTGGACATGTTACGAAATAGTTGGAGAGATTGTGGAGCCAAGAATTGTTAGCCTCACCATTCATTTGGACTGAGAATTTGGGCCTTTGAAAGTGTGTATTGAGTTGCAATTGCCCTGGAGGGCGACGTTGTTGCAACCTAACTAGCTCTTGAGGAGCCATGGCTAAGTCATGGATTGGTGAGTCCCCATTTGAGGGATCTTGACAAAGAGGCATCATTTTCATCCACCAAGTGGATTGAAATCTATAAGCTCAAAAAAAAAAAAAATCTTCGAAGAGGTGGATGCCTTCCAAAATCTTATGCTTTGACACCAAAGAATCACATAAAAAAGAAACGAGGATAACAGAGCAGCTCTTTGGAATATCATCATTTATCATGAGGGAGAGATGAGGAGTTTATAATCAATGCAAAAAATCTTGTTATTTTTAATTTTGTAATTACAAAAGAAATTACATAAAAATAAAATACTTTGAGATGCTTCCTTCTTTTCGAGTTTTTTTTAGATGTTTCCATCTTTTCTACTCTTAAACGCTTCCAAGAAAAGGAGTGCGACTTTTCTTGGTTGCCCAATCAATGAGAGGTTTCTGATTTATATACCTGTCTTGGTTGCCCACTAATTCTCTCATGCATATAGACATAACATAATGATCTATTATTCCTTTGATACTCTTAATTCTACTTGGATATGAGAGAGGTTTTTACCATATTCCATCGTAACTCTTGTATGATGATGGTATCAATTATTATACTAAATTCTTAAGGATAGGCTATGGATAGAAGACGAGGTTATTGAACACCTTTGAAGAATGATGTGCCACATGATTTGATATTTTAAAACACAGTGTCATTCAAATGGTGCTTTTGTTAATGCATTTTCTGACACGTTTCTGTTGATTATTCATGTCGAGATGTTGCTTTGGATAATGCTTATATTATATGTTTAAGGATGATGAATAATTCATTGGAAGCGTATTCTAGTCTTAATTTTAGAGGCAACCATGATGAAATTAACGCTATGCAGTAAATGAGAATACACACTTCCGTGAATTCAAGGCCTTTTATATGACTTCGAGAGTCTATGATTAAATTAAAAGTTGCAAATAATGTAATGAAGGTATAATGTCATCATACTACATTTACTATAGAAGCTTTAGAGATGATACATGTACTACATAGTCCTAATTATTCATGGACTTGTCCTTCATTTCACTTATCACCTTGTAAATTCAATTGTTATTTGGAATATTCTTGTTACAGAACAAGTAAATGATAATTTAACTTCAATTCGGAAATTTATTTCGAAAAAATCAATTTCTTTTTTTAATTGAAAGTTGTTTCTCTAGTCTACTACTATATGTTCAAAAAAAAAATTAATCCATTCACAAAAATGAAAGTATAAGTTTAAAGCTTTTATTTTAGTGATGTTTGAACTATCTTATTAGTGATATTTGACCTATCTTATTGCTGTTTAGAGAAAGCTAACATACTTATTCAATATGTTCACATGGAAATGCTATTTTAGTAATTCGGAAGGGAAGATTTTTAACATATTTAGCTTTCAAATAAATAACTTACTTATCCTATAAAAAAATAAATAATAACAAGGGGCCTTTTCATTTATACCTATGCTCTTTGCCACGAGATAGGTAGGAATTTCTAAGTTGTAATAGAAAAAACTTTTCATTCTATTATTAGTTTCTACCTTTCTAGGGACTATAGTATTCACCTCGTGGTTAAAGTGTGTTGACTTCACATTTTTTGGGCACGACTTGATGGGGCATAATTCTCATTGTGAAGGGAAATTTATTCTTTGTATTTGTGAGTGCCTAAATTGTTGCTATTTGTCAGTAAAAATATAAATTCATTTTCACCATTTTTCATAAATTTAAATAAATATTTCTTCATTTTCCCATATTTAGTATTAAATTAATGTTTCTAAGTTACTTATGCATATTTGTTCTCAATTTTTCCACACAACCTTTTTGGCGTAGTTCTCCCCTAGTATTTATCCTTCCTCCACATATCACAAAACTAGTCTAATTAAACCAAATAAGAAAGTAACCTTGGTAGCTCTGATTGTTTTGTGTAGCTTTGATTTTGATTGGTTTCTAGAGACTCTAAACAAGTATTAAGACTCTATATAATCATTAAGCACACAACAAAATTTATCAACATTATTTGATCTACACCTCTTTAGCAATAACCATCATCCAAGTGAGTTTTAACATGTGCTTTGAACTAATTATCTTACAATTTCTCCCAATAAATAGAAAAGCCATAATTATAGCAACCTATATCATTGCGTGAAGCTTTCTTTGTGTGGAGTTTATAGTCAAAGCTTTCATTCTACAAATAAAGCTTCCTCTGTGCACTGAAAGCTCTACATAATGAAACATTGAATATGACCAAATCAAATGCAACTTTAACTTTATGAGAAAATCAAATTTATTTAATGATACATTTTTATTAGTAGTGCTAGCTTCATGGTCGTAGTGTGTTGGCTTTTCATTATTTTGTTGAATTTTTTTAATTATTATTATTATTCAAATATTATTATCAGTCCTTGCCTTGTTGTTATTATTATTATTCTCATTATTTGTCTCTTCCTCGGCAGGGGGTCAAAGTCCATTGACTATCAATTTTTTTACTACATTTTTCTATATACATGTCAAATTTTGTTGACTATTGATTATTTATGTTGAAGTACTAACCATAGTTTCCGGGAAATGTTGATTATTCCTATTCTATAAATTGAAAAATCATTTTCTAATTTCTCGAAATCTTGTTTCTTATTTTTCATTTTTTGAACGAGGCTTATCTTTGCTTAGCATCTAATACATATGTTGAATATTTATATGGTAATATGAAAATTTAACCACTAATTTTAGTTATGTTGTCGATATGAGGTTTCTCTAGTGTTTATCATGCATTTTAGCATACATGTTACAAGTGCATGTTCATTACTTTTAAAGGGAGATGGTTACAAATAGATTTCTTGTCCTATTTGTATGGTGTTGTTTAGGTAGTTGTGTAGCACGAGGGATTTTTTTTGCAAGCTCATTTTGAATGAAGGTGCAAAGTGTGTAGCATTTTTGTGAAGTAAAAAGAGAATTCCTTTTTCTATATGAAATTACTTAGGTTTTGTATACAATATATGTTACAACCCTTTATGTATGAGGTGCAAAGTTCAAAAAGTGAATGACGTGAGAGTGGCAATGTTGTAGACATATTTGGGCACTGCAACCCCAATCTTATATGTCGATAAACTAAGGCTTTTCAACCCATAAAAGTGTCGTTTCATACCCCAAAATATCATGGTCATCTGATTACATCATTCCCCAAAAGTTCCACCTGAAAAACCATCCAGAATTGGCCAAAACCGGACCATACTGATTGTTCCACTATCAGGGTCCAATGCATACTGGCTTCTACACTAGCCAAGTGTGATGCATACTGATTTGGCCATTAGTAGGGTGCGATGGGTGAGGATGGACAAATGCCTGAGACAGTTTGCTAAGTGGATGCCCATGGAATCTTCTAGAAACTTTTCCTATGACACTTGCCTCTCTGAATTCATCCAGGGATGAGTAAGAGATCCAAGAAATCTCCAAGGGGAACCAAATGCAACAAGTGGAATGACACTAATCAAAACCCTAGAGATGACTCACACCCTCGGACACATCTATAAATGGATCCCTCATCTAAGAGATCTAGAGGTTGGAATATTGTGAATTGCAAGGAAGTGCTGACAACTTGTGTTGGAAATAAGAGCATTGTATTATTGGTGTGATCATGCTATTTCATGAGGTGAAGAGGGATTGATGCTGAGAGAATGATGTTGCATCAAACAAATGGGTCGCAATTCTCCCTTCTATTTAATAAAGTTCTTCAAGTTTTCTTCCATATAATTGTGCACTTATGAATGTTATTATTTGTGAATGCCAATGTATGTTCATTATATATGTGATTATGTAGTGTTTATGTTACAATAGATCAAGATGCTTTGATGGTTCTTCGTTACTGTGTTTCTACAAGTACTCTTCAAGCGGGATAAGTATGGAGAGGAGTTGTGAGCTCTGTCAAGGTAGAGAAAGATTGAGCAAGGGATCAAGTGAAAGTTCCATTTTGGTCCTCCCATAATTCTCGTATCTATTGTGCATAGAAGAAATCATTGAATTACTTTGAACTGTTGTTTCTAGGATAGCTACCAAACCTAGAGGACTAGTCAATCAAAACAACATTAGTTTTCCCAGAAACAAAATTGCGACTCCACTGGGGAACAAATAGAAATTTGTTTATTGTTGTTTTTTATTTTATAAACTATAGACAAAGTCTAAAGTCAGCCAGGTAGCCTTCGAACTGTTCTTGCTCTGCAATTGCATAGTAGATCAACGCTGCTTCAGTCAATCTCTAGTTTAGTTTATGAATTGAACATTTTACTTACAAGCATTCTAGATCCCCTTTTGGTAGCTTAGTAACCTCCGAATATCATTCCTCTATGATTTTCTCTTTATTTTCCATCATAGCTTAGTTTTAACTCACTAAAATCAGTTGCAAATTTGAGCCAAAACCCGCTTCAATTGCGCTCCCTAGCCCATCACACTATCTGTCACTGTCTACCAGTATGCATCACACCTCCTAAGTCTGTAAAGTGTGATGCATCCCTGTTTCTATGAAGCCCAGCTGTAATGACTGACTGAACCAATTTCCATTCTAGAAATTTGGTGTTTTTGTCCATGTTTTCAGTTTTGTTTAGTTGTTTTTGCTGCTTCTGAAGAGTACCTCATTACTGAAGCCTGCTTGCATATCATAGATCAGCCTCCATTGATTAGGATTAGTATATGTTTTTATGTATTTGCCCATCATTTATAATCCTTTCTCGAAAGTTGCTTAAATTGAACTGTCACATTGGTACAAAAAGTGTCGTAACTGTCATTTTGTGTTTTGTGTCAAAAAGAGAAGTATCGTAGATTCTTCCTTCCTTGGATAGTCGATTTAACTTTTTGTCATGTAATTGATATGATTTCTTGATATTCGAAGTGTCGAAATAATTTTCTATTCAAAATTGAAAAGTGTCATTTAGTCTTCCTTTCTATTTTGAAAAAGAAATTGTTGAAAATGTCACTTTGAGTAAAATATTTTAGATCGTTACTACATGTAGTTTTCCTTTTTGGCATTTTTCACATTAAGGGGAACGAAAAACAAATACATGCATTTTCATCTGCATTTATTTTTGTTCGAAAAATGCTTTAGGAAAGTGCATTAGTGTGTGCTCTTTGGTATTTGTTTGAAAGAGTCATAATTTTCTTTCCCTAGTAACTAGGATTTCCATTGCTCAAAATAAACAATGATTGTTTATCATTATATATTGCATTTTTAGGAATTTCAAATCTACATTACGTAGTGAACCATTGAAAGGAAAACTGTAAACAAGATCAACTCTAAAATAAATCTCAATGACCCTAACAATGCTTTGGAACCTAACGCAACACATCTAGAGGTCTAGGCTAGAAACATGTTCCGACATCATAAAAACTAGTAACTATCATTTTCATCGAAGGTTGGGTGATTCCTCCTCCTTGATACAACAATTGCTAGCACGGACTTGTGCTCCCCGTACCATTGCATCTATATTGGGAGACCACAATAGGCTTATATTCTTTATCCATAGGAACCCATGTCTGCCACCGTATTGATCGCAATGCACTGAACACAACGTTCAGGAAGATTGACCACCATACATAAGTCCTTCGTAATTTCTCTTTAATTTATCACCAAGGTGTTTATTGCAGTTTTGCGATTGGTTTGGTAATCTCTCTGTCTAGATTTTCTAGAGTAGTCACTTTCATTCCTTTTCAATTCTTTAAAATAAAAGGTCCATCTGAGCACTTGTCACTTCAGGCTCACTAAAAATTGAAGGGGACTAGAGTGATCTTTAGATTTTTATCAACTCTCAAAAATTGAAAAAGCAAAGTTGTGCCAAAGCATCGTTAAAATTTATTGAATTCGGAATAACATCCTTGTTCCTTAGTTGATCTTAGGTTGAGATATATGGAGACAAATCCGGGATCCACCAATCAGGGAATCCTAGTCCTTTTTCTTCTTGGGGAAATGTTGGTGCTCTGTATATGGCTACATTGTCCCTTTCGGGAATCACAACTGGCATGCCAGTATGGTTGTTCTCAACCTCTGTGGTTCAAAATCCCACATTTCCACTGCAATCGAATCGACATCCAGTTGATACTGAAGTTGACCCTTCACCTTCTTCGTCATTTGTCTCTCCCTCCCCTTCTTCCTCTTCGCTTGGTGAAAGTAGCGATGCTAGTAACCATGTGACTGAGAAGAAGAAGAAAGGGAAGGAGAAGAATAAGAATCCAATTCAGCAAGGGGGCAACCATGAATCATCTAGAGAAAATCCGAACACTAGACTTTCCAAACCCAGATTTCCATGCATAATTTGTAGAGGAGACCACTTTCATCAAGATTGTCCGTGCTTTCCTATGATGTTGAGAGAATGGTCCCCCCATTCACACCACCCGATGTCATCAACCTCTGGTGATCACGTTTACAGCACACCATCAACTAGTAATAGTGATGTTAATGGACAGAAAGGAAAGTTCAAAATTCTGTGCATGTTATGTGAGGGGAACCATACTCTTCACCGTTGTCCTTTTTATAGAAATTTCAGAATAATATGACACTTATTCAGAGAGATTATCCCAATTATACACTAATTGTGGAATACATGCATAATACATAACCTCCTCTACATTGATCATCAATTTAGCGGTATTAAGAGACATTCGCATGCGCACATTGAAGCATCAATCACACATATCAACACAGTATGTACCTGGGGAATGAATAAAGCTGAAAACCCAACAACTATCTGTATATTATATTGATTGAGAACATGTAACAATACATATTAAAATGCTCCTCACAAGTACTTAGTACTATCCCCACCTGTTACAAACAAACTAGCATAGATCTGAATCAATCAAAGGTTCAAATCTCCTCCGCTACTTGCCTGACTCCACTGCGCAATCGTGCATGAGAATACTGATGAATGAATGATCCAAATTCATATTTCCCTTGGATATACCACACAATCCTCATTGGAAATACTCAATCCATTTATTGTGCAAATGTCATGCACAACTATAGTCACAACTGACAGCTGTCTTGCCCTTTCACTCACCTCTAACACTTGTCTCCACTAAACTATCCATGCACTGAGTTAACTGATATATTCCTCAGTTGATTCATGAGTTAATAATTAGTGAATTAATCAATAACTAATTCACATCACCCAACACTTAGTCTATTGATCAGTTAGACTAAATACAACTAGTTCAACCAAGTTAAATTGAACACAACTCCATCAACTCTTGATCCAACTCCACAGAACTCAATCACTGAAGTCCTAACTGAAATCCTCCATGCAATAGCTCAAGTAACCCATAAGAACCATGTATTTCGTTCTGGCAGCTACATGTGCCACATCCGTAGCTCAAACTAAAGTGCTCGAAGAGGATAAGATAATGTTTATAGTCTAAATATTATTAAGAGCTAATAATATTCGACTGTTCTATATTTAGACTGGCAGTCTAAAAATAGACTCCGCCCATATGTCTAAAAATAGAAGCCCATCTATTTTTACCAACATGACCAATCATCCACAAATAGCATCCTGCAACTCATAGACCATGATCCATATGTCTAAAAATAGACATAGTCTAAAAATAGACTTTCCCCCAAAAATAGCATGCGGGACCACTTAGTGAAGGCGACTTCTTTTCACTAAGCTTCATCATCTTGTTGCATTTTCAACACTCCCTCTCAACAAGATATGGATTATCTGCGACCCCTATCCTATAACTCTGGAATGTTTTGCATGCAACACATCTACCCGGTCCACTTGCTTCAACAACACTTGGAACAAAAACACTCCCAACTGACCCCTCTGTTGGGCTTGGAACATACTCTGATGCTGAAGCTCTACCTGCTACTGACAAGTGCTCCCTCTCTGACATCTACACTACTGCAACATTTACATGCATCTCGCACCATTTCACACCTCTCTGTGCCACCTAGCACTGTGCAAAACACTTGTACCTCTCGCATTGCTGCAGCCTGCTAGCTGTGCACTCTCCTGGGATTCCCTACACTGTCGCTTTCTCTGCCACTCCATCCGATTATGTCTCTACCCAATCAGTCAGTTCCTACTACTCCACATCGAGGCTCCTGTAGCAAGGTCTCATCTAAGAGGTTAGGTACCTCAAGGATCGTGCCCCTCCTCCTTGGGACAATCACTCTCTATCACCCCACCTCCTACCTAGAGGTATGGCTGCATGTGATCCCCCAGCCCACCTGGCTCGAAGTTTCCCCCTACTAGAGGTCTCTACATGAGTAGATGTCTCTAATCGATCTCAACTCAGCTTCCCCTGTTGTAGCTGCTCCACAACCTCCTGAAGCTACTGCACCAATCGTGGCTCCTCCACCATTCTCTGAGACTTCTTCTGGCTCTGCATGTTGAGAGGTAATATACCCTCCCTCTCAACCACCAAGTCTCCATCAGTTGCCTTGCTGCTCAAGGCTTTGCATGCATCTTGAACCTCAAGAGCATACACGTTCTTGACCCGTGAACCAATCTTCTTCACCTGTCTAGTGATGATGTGTCTAAGGAAAACCTTTCCCTTACTGAAGACTACATCATAGCCTCTGTCTTCCAGCATTGCGATCGACACCAAGTTTCTCTTCAGTCCTGGTACATACTTGACATCGGTCAAGGTAAGGTGAGATCCAGGCTCCCTCTGAAAAATAACCATGCCTACACCTAAGACACTATACTTCTCATCATTACCCATCCCTACGAGTATCTGGAGATCTTTCTCCTCCAAAGTACTGAACAAACATTTGTCACCAGACATGTGGAAAGAAGCTCCACTATCAAGAAACCAACCACTTCCCATCATGGATGAAACCATGCATGCGAAGAGTGTGAAATCCAACACAAACTATGAAGCAATTGCCTCACCTTTAGATCCTTCCCCAGATACCTTCTTGGATTTACTCTGTGGGAAATTTGAGGCATAATGGCCCACCTCATGACAACAAAAGCATCACACTGTCAATTTGTCAACCTTCTTCCCGTCACTGAAAGAACTAGATTCAGAAAGAGAAACCTTCTCCTTTCCCTTCTTTGCCTTACTCGCTAAGGCACAGTTCTCCTCGTCATGCATAGATGAAGAATTCTCTCTAGTGTTCCGCCTGATCTCCTCTTGCACAAGATCTAACCAAAGTCTCTCCCATCCTGGCAATTTCTCCTGACCATTGACAGAGTCCTGATAGGAATGCCATCTCTTCGGAAGACCAAGGAGAGCCAAGCTCACCAAGTCCTCATCATCGACAGTCACCCCCACACTTCCCAGCTCATCCTGGCAGTGGGTGAACCTCATGAGATACTAGGGCATACTATCTCCATTCTCACACTTAATGTTTCTGAGTTTTATCCTTCAGCGCCATTCCACTAGCTTGAAACTCAACCACTTCTGATCTAAAATTCGTGAGAACAAAGTATTTCTTGTACAGAGATTGACTGTATGGGCATTCACCGGATATCTCACCTTCCAAAAGAAGGATGAATCCAAAGGCTACCTGGACCAATTACAGACTCTGCCTGAAGAAATAAAATGTAAACACTTCCTGAATAATAGATCCGATGATCAATCCTCACTTTGATATCCTGTAGAAATTTTTCTACAAATCAACCAGCTCTGATACTATGTAGAAATTTCAGAATAATATGACACTTATTCACAGAGATTATCCTGATTATACACTAATTGTGGAATACATGCATAATACATAACCTCCTCTATGTTGATCATCAATTTAGCAGTATTAAGAAACATTCGCATGCGCACATTGAAGCATCAATCACACATATCAATAGAGTATTTACCAGGGAAAGCATAAATCTGAAAACCCCACAACTATCTGTATATTATATTGATTGAGAACATGTAACAATATATAGTACAATACTCCTCACAAGTACTTAGTACTATCTCCACCTGTTACACACAAACTAGCTCAAATCTAAATCAATCACACATTCAAATCTCCTCCGCTTCTTGCCTACCTCCACTGCACAATCCTACATGAGAATATTGATGAATGAATGATCCAAATTCGTATTTCCCTTGGATATACCATGCAATCCTCATTGGAAATACTCAATCCATTGATTGTGCAAACCTCATGCACAACTATAGTCACAACTGACAGCTGTATTGCCCTTTCACTCACCTCTAACACTTGTCTCCACTGAACTGTCCATGCACTGAGTTAACTGATGTATTCCTCAGTTGATTCATGAGTTAATAATTAGTGAATTAATTAATAACTAATTCACATCACTCAACACTTAGTCTATTGATCAGTTAGACTAAATAAAACTAGTTCAACCAAGTTAAACTGAACACAACTCCATCAACTCCTGATCCAACTCGACAGAACTCAATCACTGAAATCCTAACTGAAGTCCTCCATGCAATAGCTCAAGTAACCCATAATAACCACGTATTTCCTTCTGGCAGCTGCATGTGCCACATCCGTAGCTTGAACTAAAGTGCTCCAAGAGGATAAGATAATGTTTATAGTCCAAATATTATTAAGAGCAAATAATATTCGACTGTTCTATATTTAGATAGGCAGTCTAAAAATAGACTCTGCCCATATGTCTAAAAATAGAAGTCCATCTATTTTTACCAACATGACCAATCATCCACAAATAGCATCCTGCAACTCATAGACCATGATCCATATGTCTAAAATAGACATAGTCTAAAAATAGACTTTGCGCTAAAAAGAGCCTGCGGGACCACTTAGTGAAGGCGAATTCCTTTCACTAAGCTCCATCATCTTGTTGCATTTTCAACACTTTTTTGGATGAAGCCAAAAGAGTATTGGACAATCGTCCTACTTTACCATAGTGACTTCCAACTAGTTACCAAAAACTCTCCCCAAGTCCTTTACTAGTTGAAGAATCGACTGAGTTAAATCAACTGTTGGTCGAAACCACTGTCACTGAAAGTGAATCTTCTAAGTTTGTACTTGATGGAAGTCAACATGTCGAGGTGACAATTGACCCAGTTTTACCTTCAGAAAATCATACCATCCATGAAGAGAATGAGAACAATGCCATTCAAATTCTTTTTGTTACTTCAGAGTCCAATGTACCTCGGGGTAATCCACCCATTCCTTCACAACAGGAGGAAAATCACCTAGTACTCATAACTCAAGGGGTTAATTATCATGTTTATTCGGTACCCCCCCCAAGCAGTCTAGTCACTTCCTTTGATTGGAATCGACTAGCAAGATCCCACCTTCCTTCTTATGTACCTTTCTCGATCATAGTACAAGTTTACAAAATGATCATGTCTAGCACTACCATAGATGAAGGGGCATTAGTGAGTATCCTTTCCTCAACTACTTGGAAAGTGCTTGGTTTGCCATCGCTTATGCCTGATACACAGAATCTATCAAGCTTTAACAAAGGAACCAACCGACCGTTAGGGATCCTTCCTAAGTTACCGATAATTTTGGGAAGGAAAATCGTTCACTTGAACATGATGGTATTCCAAGGACTGTTATATTACAATCTACTCCTTGGACATGACTATGTTTAAAACATGGAAGCGATTGTTTCAACACTCTTTTGAGTGATGTGCTTCCCACATGAAGGCAAAATTGTCACCATTGACTAGCTTTCATTCACCAGTTCAAGCATAGCTCAAAGTCAAACATCATTCCTAAATGGTCATTTTCAATCGAGAGTGTCTCTTCAACCTTAATTCCATCCACCTAATTGTCGGGAGTAGTCTGGTGAATGTAACAAAGCTTAGGGGGCATGCACCCTTGTCTATTCTGCGGATGAACCTAGCTGAAAAGATAGGTTTCCCTGTAGGTTATGTGATTGGTATGAGACACTATTCACCTTTTTCTATTCTGTGGACAAAACCATCCTACATAACCACAATAGTTCCCATATGG
The DNA here is from genome assembly GCA_000404065.3 of Pinus taeda. Taxonomy (NCBI): domain Eukaryota; kingdom Viridiplantae; phylum Streptophyta; class Pinopsida; order Pinales; family Pinaceae; genus Pinus; species Pinus taeda. The sequence continues at coordinate 259,849 of APFE031060296.1, read as the reverse complement.
CTACAAAAGACTCTCCTTTTCATCATGCTGGGGGCATGCAAATCTTTTTCAATTTCATTTTCTAGCTTTTTAGCTTTTTAGTTTTGTCGTTTCTAGTTTTTTCCTTTCTAGCCTTTTTAGTTTTGTCGATTCTAGCTTGCGTAAAAAAGAAAACTAAAACCGAGCATAGTTACCCCATCGTTCAAGCTCATTAAAAAATGAACCTACCACTAAGCATAGTTCCCCCATGGTTTAGGTTTGTTAAAAAATGTACCTACCACCGAGCATAGTTCCCCCATGGTTCAAGCTCGTTCAAAAATGAACCCACCTTGGGTAATTAACCTTTGTGATTACCATGACTATCAGTCTTTTAAGCCTTAGTTGTCTACCTCCCATCACCTCCATTCTTTTGGCTAATCATATGATTCCACTTGATTGTTTACTCGTTTGAGGAACAACTGCGATGAGTGGTCTTGTTAGCCAACCTTCTCCCAGAAATGACCATGCTTTGAGAAATTCCAAGCTTACCCAAAACCAGTTGCTACCTTATACACCACTCCTTCCCCAAAAATGAGTCTCCTTTAAACTCTTTTTAGACTTGTTAAATATGAAAAGATTGTTGAGCAATTGGCCTTTCCAGCTTGTTAAAATGATTGGAAGTGCCATCCCTCTTGTACAATTTAATCTTTTTTGGACCCGAGGGATTATCTCACTAAAAAATTCGAGTGCTTGTCTTTTTCGGCTCGTTAAAGTGATCAGAAAAGTCATCCCTTTTGTATTATTTTATCCTTTTTTGGACTTAAGGGATTATTCAACGAAAAAGAACTGTTGTAGCTTCCTTTTCATCCCTTTTCACACTCTCTAAACATGAAAAGGACCGAGTTATATTTGTCGTTAAACTCGTTAAAACAATAGAGACAAACTTGTCCACCTAGACAAGAATGAGTTTCACTATCTCTAGACTCGTTAAAACATAGCGACAGGTTTGCCCGAAGGGAAAATTAAAGAACAAGCATATGTTATCCTCCTAAAGCTTGCCAAAAATAAAGAGCAACTGGTCAACAATGACTAGAGAAAAAGGGAAGAAAACTTGAAGAAATTTATGGTAGAGGCTTGCTCTTGAACATGACACTTTCACTCCATCACCATTATTGAGTCGGGCTGGGTTATTTCATTCATGTGGTCATCTCACCATTGGTCTTTCACACCATCAATCTTTTGGGGTTAACGCTACCAATCCATCTTAGTGTCGCTGATATGTTCAAGAGAAGTCATTCAGTTAAGAAACCACAAACCCAGTTAATGCCTCATCCCAATACCTTCAGCCTCCATTTTTCATGACCACCATTCCTGAACCTTGTGTCATCAAATCGTTTTCACCTCCAGAAATCATTTGCTTTGTTTTGTGTCATAGATGTCGGATACATTAAGGCCCTCCTACGACATATTAATTATTATTGACATCAACACATTATCCAAGAAGTCAACTTAGAAACAACCCTTTCAGTACTTTGAAGCTTGCATGCCTCAATGGAAATTTTCTCACTTCCGGCAATAGGTGGACATAAACGGGCTTCGACCAAAAGATTTTGCATGGTGTTAGGCATCGGATCATATATTCACGTCACGTGAATTGTACTGTAGTACCTTGAGGGTCATTATCATTATCGGTGATTCCTCTCGCGTATGTTAACAACTCACATTATTGACTGTTAATCAAGCGATGTCTTTCCATGTTTGACTTCAGAACATCTCTTCACATTGATCGACTTGTACATGGGGCGAAGATTGAACGATTTTGAAGACCCCAAGTCTAGTTTCATCCATCCCAGCTATGATATATTCAGGGATATAAAGACATCAAATGTACACAAAAACTACACAGATGGTCATCCAGACCAAGAATGATGACTCTACAAATGAATAATCACCAATCTGCATATGCAAATGAATATATGTTCTATTACATGAAATGAATTTATAAAAGCTGAGCATTCGAATGCCCGCCTCAGCTAGATCATGAAAATTATATTATGATGATGTATTGTATTGTATCTTATACAGGTCACCTTCTAGTTGGAAACCTTGGATCCTCATGATAAAGTATTACACTTGACATCAAGATTTACGACTTCATGCTTTATGGGGAAACTGTTATAGACATATTTGGGCACTTCAACCCCAATCTTATATGTTGATAAAATAAGGCTTTTCAACCCCTAAAAGTGTTGCTTCATACACCAAATGATCACGATCATCTGATTACATCATTCCCCAAAAGTTCAACTTGAAAAACCATCTAGAATTGGCCTAAACTGGACCATACTAACTGCTCCACTATGAGGGTGTGATGCATACTAACTTCTACACTAGCCAAGTGTGATGCATACAGATTTATTCTTCAGTAGGGTGTGATGGGGGAGGATGGAACAACGTTTTAGACAGTTTGCTAAGTGGATGCCCAGGGAATCTTCTAGAAACTTCTCCTATGACATTTGCCTCTATGAATTCGCCCAGGGATGAGTATGAGATCTAAGAAATCTCCAAGTGGAACCAAATGCAACAAGTGGAATGACACTAATCAAAACCATAGAGATGACTCACACCCTTACACACATCTATAAATGGATCCCTCATCTAAGAGATCCAGAGGCTAGAATATTGTGAATTGCAAGGAAGTGTTGATAGTTTGTGTTGGAGATAAGAACATTGTTTTGTTGGTGTGATCTTACTATTTCATGAGGTGAAGAGGGCTTGACGCTAGGAGGATGATGCTGGATCAGACAACTGGGTTGCAATTCTCCATTGTGTTTAACAAAGTTCTTCAAGTTTTCTTCCACATAATTGTGCACTTGTGAATGTTATTATTTATTAATGCCAATGTATGTTCATTATATATCTGATTCTATAGTGTTTATGTTACAATATATCAAGATTCTTTGCAGGTACTCTTCAAGCAGAATAAGTATGGAGAGGAGTTGCGAGCTCTGTCTAGGGAGAGAAAGATCGAGCAAATGATCAAGTGAAAGTTCTAGGTTGGTCCTCCCATCCTTCTCTTATCTATTATGCATAAAAAAAATCATTGAATTACTTTGAATTGTTATTTCTAGGGTAGCTAGCAAGCCTAGAGGGCTAGTCGATCGAAAAGACACTAGCTTTCCTAGAAACAGCTAACCAAATTTATACAACATACATTATTATCATGTAGTTGTTACGTCTGAATTACTTCCATGCAATGTAAGTAGAATCTCTTATTTATCTTATTTCTATATTTTTTATCTAATGCATATCATTGGAGTAGGGAAGATGAACACAGGTATAACATATACCATTAAAGATAATGATAACTTCTCTAAGAGGTGTGTTTATGTTCTATTTACTTTCATTCGATTATTTTTATATTATACAACTCTGCATTTATTTTTGCCATATTTTCTATGTAGTATAACTAAAAACAATGTTTTTTCAATTTTTATGAAACATATAACACTTAGAGATTTACATTTGGGACAACAATTACAAGGGAAAAGGTAATGTGAATATTTATATAAAACATTTGGGTCTCTTGAAACTAAAATCTATTTAAAATTTTACCAATATTCAAAATCATATTCTATCTAGTAAGTATGAATTTGATATTGGAATATACATTAGCAATGAATTTGCGTTATCTAGTTTTGTTTTGATTAGTCAATTATTACTTAGTGTCAATTATAATGTTCTTCTAAGCAATGATTTCAATGTATTATTTATGAGCAAGAAAAATTATATTGGATTCAGAGGATGTGACATTGGACATGGATGGCATAATTGAGATAGTGATGAGCATTATTACAGAAACAAATATAGTAGGAAATAATGAAAGGAACATAAAATAGGGAAGAAAAAATAAAATAAAATGGGTAGTTCTATCCAATTTTATTTAATTGTATATCATATTTCATTTTGTTTTTTTTAATTAATTTCAATTCATTGTCGATGACTAGGCAAAAAGAGATGGAGTTTATGCCATTATTTATTGAAGATATTAGTAGCAATATAGCATTGAACAATTTTCGTGACATTTTCTCAATTACATATCAATTTTTTTTGGATAAAGCAAGTAAGCCAAAAAAAAAAAAAATACTCCATGCACATTTAATAGATAAGAAAGTTGAAATGACAATAACATTGCTTGTGTTGACACAATTTATCAAACAACATGAAGCAAAACTTATTGCAAATGTTGGTGTTTTTATCAGATATTTTGAAATAATTTCGAACCATAAAAACGATAGTGGTGATTTTGAAAAAAAATATTTTCTAAATATAGTTAGCATTGTCTAAAACATTTCTCTTGTTTGCACAAAGTATCAATTCTTTCTAAATATGAAAATTGTGAATATGTCCCCTAGTCAACTTCCATTTCCAATTGGCACAATTGGTGTTATTGAAATTTCGGTAACATAGAATATCATGCAATTTGTATAAGAAGTCAAAGACGATAATGAAAAACATGATAAGGGAACAATAATATCTTATTTATTTGAATGTTTCATTTCTAAAAAGTTATTTCCCATCTATTATACCATTTCCATGTATTATTTTACAATTTTTTCATATGTAATAGGTTCAAGTACACAAAGAACTTATTTTACCATACCTTTCAATTCAAAGACAATTACAAGAAAACATTTTCTACTCGTCTTGCTAAAAATATATTTAGAAAAAAAGTAAATATAAAATCAAACTTCACAATCAACATTCATATATCCATTGAAAGAAAGAAATAAAGTTGAAAATATAAGAAAATTTCTTTCTTTAGTGAGTGGAATGTGTATGGTAAACTTTATTATATTGTATCTTATTATGTCCTCTCTCTCTCTCTCTCTCTCCTCTCTCTCTCTCTCTCTTCTCTCTCTCTCTCTAATATATATATTATATATATATTATATATATATATATATATATATATAAAGGATAGAAATACATTTGATCTCAAGCTGCTAAGCCTTCAATTTTCTATATCAATTTTACAACACTTCTAAGGACACCTCACAATGACAAGTGCATATAAGAAACCATTTGAAATTATATGTGTAAAATGAAGTAGTCCAATTACAATTGCTAGAACTATGAATGAAATTATGATTTCGTGTACCATTTACAACAAGGATTATTTCTTCATTTATTTCCATTGGTTAAACTATATCATACTTACAAATGACAAGACTAAAATACCCCATGTTCTAAGAAGCAGAAAAATAGTAAAATTATTACGTGAACTATAAAAATATTCCTATGAGCAATGTTATGAAAACAAATCAGTTGTTATTGATTTGTTGTCCAGTTTCAAGACACGTAACACATTTACAATAAACCACCAAAATTTAATTATACATATACAATGAGGGTTCTATCTATTTACATTGTTGAGGAATGTAGTGGTGGTATAGTTTTCATTTCTTTCATTGTCAAGAAATACTAGCATAACCTTATACTTTTTGCTCAAAGAATTGAACTATTTTCAAACAACATAATCAGTTTGTTGGATGATTGGGATTGGATTTCATTTTATAATTAACTTATCCACTATTATCTCTTCTTGCATTGTCAAGAAATTTACTATTGACTATTGGTGAGGGGTAGGGCACCATCCAAATTTTCATTCTTCCGCATATTAGTACTTCCAATATTGGCATTGTCTTGTACTTTCTAGTTGAAGAATTTTATCATTGCTAAAATGTTTTAAATAGAGAACTGACATCTCTTTATATTGATCAAAAATGTATTTCAGTAAATTTATTTGTTCAAGTTCAATGCTTTTTACTATGTTATTCACTAAGATTATTTATTATTTTTTGAGTGTAATGGGTAGTTAGTTCATTGTGTTATGTAATGTCTACTTTCTTGTAGTTTGATTTATTATATTGTTGTAAGTTCTACCTATTCAATTCCAACTCAATTTAAAGTAAACATTCATGCAATTAAATGGATTTATGCATAGATAATTACCATTTCCATGGAAGTTGTAAATCTGTCTTTCAAAAGGTTTCATATAACGTCCATCATAAGGTTCGAATGCTTAGAACTAATTCCAAGCTGTCCTTTCATTACATGTGAGTACCTTTCTACATATTCCTTAACCAATCATGATGAATGACTTTATTTTAATATTGAGTTAAGAGTTACAACAACTTTCATTTTAATTTTAATTTACAATATATGTGGGTATATGAAAACTTGTGATCAATAGTTGTAACTTATATCAGAGCTATCAATGTTACATTATAATTTCTTTTTCAATTCCAAAAGATTTAAAATCGAAAATATGTAAACAAAGTATGCAATATGTGGCACTTAACTATTTTTGAAACTTAGGTTGTACATTTCCAAGGCCATCCTTATAGTTACAAGATTCCTTCTCATTTTTAAATGTGTATGTAGTTCATGGAACTATTAACATTGATTCATTTTGCAAAGATGTAGGGAAGGTTTTGTTACCATGTCCAACTAGTTTTTTTTCTTTGTCACTCTGCACAATCTCCCCACCCCTTTGCTCTGCATCCTGAGTATTGATGTTTGTACAATGTTATTGACTAACATTTGTTACTATGTTTTTATTGTAATGTGTAACCACTTTATTATCCTATCATATCGACTTCTTTGCGACGTGATTTACATTACACTTAACCTTGTTTGAAACTTTGGTTTTACATTTCCAAGGCTATGCATACAATTACAAGATTGCTTCTCATTTCAAAAATCACAGAATAAAGGAACCACAAGGTACTTGACAAAGGTATCATAAAATTTCTCCCTAAATTTAAAATATATTTTGTGCAAAGTTGTTACACTAACAAGAAAAATGAAAAAACATTTGAACAACACTCAACATCGATTCCAACAACTTTGGGAAAAATCATTCATAACAAGCCCCCTCCAAAACTAATCAAACATGCATTAGAAACATTTGTTTGTTTGTAATACACAAACACTTTTAATAACTTGTTATTATAACTAATTTCTATAAAAAAGGGATTATCACACAAAATTTAAAAAAAATTCTAAGTGAATCATTATCATACATAACTCAAAAAAATTTGTAAAGAAAATGCTTATTTGAAGAAACCATGTATGGAAGAGTATGAAATGACTTACAAAATATTTTACATGTATACATAAAAGTATATTCGACAATATTCCAATAATTGTTTTACATAGATCAGGGAACTGTTAACATTGGTACATATTGTGGAGGAAGATTTGTTCTTGCACTCACCCAAATTATTTTTCTTCTTCACTATACATAATTCTTCCCCAATTCCCCCACCCCGCCATCCTCCCCCTAGCTATTGACTTTTTATATTTTCACTATGTTATTTATTAGCATTATTTGCTATGTTTTTCATTGCCCTTTGCCCTATGTGATTCTTTGTATTGTGATTTCTTACACTGTTTAATTGGTTTTATCAAATTCGCAAATCTTTCTATCAAAAATTCTTTATCATGCAAAATTTAAACAAAATTCTAAATCAATAATTATCATATAGAGCTTAAAAAAATTTGTAAATTGAATAAGAAAGACTATGACACAACTTTGTAAATATTTTACATGTACACATGTATATTCAACAATATTTTGACATGTTCTTTTTACTGTGTCGAGAAGGTTAGAATATATCGCCTTTAGCATAAACTCAATTTAAAAATTAGTTGGGTAAGTGGAAAAATTGGTAACCATTTCTTTGATAATCAACCCTTGTTCCTGGACGTTAACGATTCTATTGATTATGCTGCTAAAATGGAGGTTTGATTGCTTCATTCATGTTTTACAAGATATCTTCTAACATGATTCTTACAATGTCCAACTCATCTTTAATCCACTGAAGCACTTGTTGAATTTCCAATATTCTATCCATTAGCATTAAAATATCTTAACTAAGCATTAAGATTTCTTGGTTGAGTATTACAGTATCTTGGCTCTATGGATATACCTCTATGTGTAGAATTTTGTAGAATTTTTCTACAAATCCGCTAGCTCTGATACCATGTAGAAATTTCCCACTTGTAGATCACCCAGTAATGCAATGTACTAGAGCAAAACACTTGATCTACTTCTACCATAAACTTTGTCGAAGCTTAATCAAACTCATGAGCAACATCAAGTAGAAACATGCTTAACTGATCAAGAGAAATAATCACACATAACACAAGATATATCCAGTGGAAAGCACCAGCATAAAACCCCAACCATGTATTATCAATCAAGTGGAAATCCTCTTCGCAATACAAGAATAATTAGCTCTCAAGCTATTTAGTTCTCAATGAACTATGAAGATATGAAGATATGTCTCATGAACCAACCAAGCCTTGTTTATATAGGCTTTCCCTATGGTCCTTACATATTTTACTTAGGAAATAATAGCAAAAGCATATGCTATTAATTCCAACATACCGAAAACAACCAATGGTCCAACTACGTATTCCTTGAGAAAACTAGTTCCTCAACCATGCAAAAACTACTTACTAGAAATAGTTAAGCATCTGATAGTGCACTATCCCACATCTGATCTCAACTGGGTCTTTGACAGAACTAACATGCAACAATTATCCATGAGTGAATCCTCAGTTATCTAAAATAATAGTTGTCAAATGTGTGCAAGCATTAAAAAACTATATTTTATTACTTTAACAACTTGTTAAAATAATCTAATTGGACTTGACTAGTTAGAACTAAGTCAACTGATTCTCTCATTATAAAACTCATGTTTATTCCCTCAATCAGTGGAGGAAACTCATGTGCATGCTCACAAAGACTTCAAATTCGAATTTCCTTAATTAATTAACTCAACTGAATTAATTAATTAATATTTCAAATTGTTGTTAAGACTAAAATTAATTTTACCTCCTATAGATAGACTAGGGACTACTATAAGTAGGAAGGGACCCAGAAATGCTATTTTTAGAACTTTCTATTATGACCAGTTTCACCTCTCACCCAATGTGGCCAATCACGTCACTCGTCAAACTGTTACTTTTGGACATGATATTTTTAACAAGTCTGTTTTTAGCACATTCTAAATTTAGCATTTCTTGTTGCACACTTTTCAACACTCCCTCTCAACAAGAAAAGCTTTCTCTCGAACCAGATCCTGTAACTCTGGCATGTTCTGCATGTAACGCATCTACTCAGTCCACTTGCTCCAACCAAACTTCGAACAAAAACACTCCCCACTGACCACTCTGTTGAGCTAGGAACATACTCTGATGTTGAAGCTCTACCTACTGCTGACAAGTGCTCCCTCTCTAATATATGCGCTACTACAACATCTCCATGCATCTCGCACCATAGCACACCTCTTTGTGCCACCTAGCACTATGCAAAACACTTATCCCTCTCGCATTGCTGCAGCCTGCTAGCTATGCACTGTCCTGGGATTCCTTGCACTGTCACTCTCTCCACCGCTTCATCCACATCTATCTCTACTTAATCAGTCAGTTCCTGCTACTCCACATTGGGGCTGCTATAGCAAGGTCTCATCTAAGAGGTTTGGTACCTCAAGGATCCTGCCCCTCCTCCTTGGGATTATCACTCTATATCGCCCCACCTTCTACCCGGAAGTATGGCTGCATGTGATCCCTCAGCCCACTTGGCTGGAAGTTTCCCCCTACTGTAGGTCACTGCATGAGTAGATGTCTCTACTCGATCTCCTCTCAGCTTCCCTTGTTGTGGCTACTCCACAACCTCCTGAAGTTGCTGCACCAATCGTGGCTCCTCCATAATCATCTGAGACTTCTTCTCACTCTGCATGTTGAGAGGTAATATACCCTCCCTCTCAACCACCAAGTCTCCATCAGTTTCCTTGCTACTCAAGGCTTTCCGTCATGGAAAATTTTAGGGGTGAATGTTCGCCCTTTGGTGAAATTAAGGGGTTTTAAATTTTTAGTGGGTGAATATTTTGTATCATAGTACATTTTTACAAATCACCTCAAATAGCCCACCTTATTTTAAGGGAGAGGGTAAAAAAGGTAAATTTAGCCCTTGAAATTAGGAGTTAAAACCTTCCATTCGCCCATTTCCAAGAATAGGCTTTATTTAAGTGAATCCATTCCCCCATTTTCAAGAATAGGTTTTATTTAAGTGAATCCTATGGGCCAAGGTCCCAAATACCATATTTATAAAAGAGGTATGGTAAATAAATAAAAATATAAATAAACTAGACGTATGGTAAATAAATAAAACCTCTTTTTATATTTAGTCCATAACCCTCATTCTATTTATGAAGGATCAAAAAACAGGTTTTATTTAAGTGAATCTTATGAGCCAAATACCATATTTGTAAAAGAGGTATGGTAAATTAATAAAAATATAAATAAACGAGAGGTACGATAAACAAATAAAACATTTTTTTATGTTTACTCCATAAGTCACCTTATATTCACAAACACTCAAAAAATGCGCTATATTTAGGTGAAACCTATGGGCAAAATACTATGGCACAAATACCATGGGCTAGATTATTATTAATACCATGCAAAAAAACATTATTAACCCTAATATTAGTATTAATAAAAATAAAAATGGCACATTGTATTGACCCATGGTATTCACTTGGAATGTAGCCTATTTAAATGGGGGAATTAGACTAGCTTAGATCATCTTTACTCTGGATCTACTAACCCCCGAGAGGTATCAAATATCGTATATGGAAACTAGCATAGAGTGAAAAAATATTTGACCCCTCTCGGGTCTTGGTGGATCAAGAGTAAAAATGGATGTTGTAATTTAATGTATGTTAAACATTTTAGCTTGGTTAAAATAAAAAATAAAATAAAAATCAACTATTAATTTTCTTAATTTTTATAAATTACTAATAGTAATTTTTAAGCTCCAGGTTTATGATAACCCATGGTATTGACCCATGGTAATACCATGGTATTCATGTGAGCATAGACTATTTAAAGAAGAAATTCAATCATCTTAGATCCATCTTAATTCTAGGTATACCAAGTGCTCAGAGGGATAAATAGATTTCATCCCCCTAAGAGTGGTAGATCTAGAGTTAAGATGGATATAGGTTGGTTTTTATGATAATGAAGATATTAAATAGACTTACGAAATAATATTGTAAAAACATCATAAGGTGAATGGTTAAAGCATAGAAATTAGACACGTATATTTGTATACTTCTGTTTTAGCCTAAAACAAATCCAGGGCTAAAAGGAATGGATTCATTGCACTAGTCATCCTTCTATAACTTTCCAACACAGGCTCGAGTAAACAGATTGTAATTTGGGTAATTTTTCTAACTGAAAACAGGAACAGATTGTAATTTGGATAATTTTTCTAACTAAAAACAGGAACATACTTGTGTATTGGCAGGGTGGTTACGAGGTCCCTAGAAGTGATGAATTTGAATTTCTCTTGGTTTTATATATAGTATTAGGTTTTTTCTCATGATTTCTATGAATGACACCAATTAATTTTATCCTACACCCACTCAGATTGTAATTTCGGTAATTTTTCTAACTAAAAACAGGAACATACTTGTGTATTGGCAGGGTGGTTACGAGGTCCCTAGAAGTGATGAATTTGAATTTCTCTTGGTTTTATATATAGTATTAGGTTTTTTCTCATGCTTTCTGTGAATGACATGGGTGAATTTTATCCTACACCCACTAGGTTATCGATATGTAATTTCGGTAATTTTGATTTCAAAATATATTTTAAAGAAACGAAATGATTTCATTTGTGTATTCAATAAACACAATATTCTAATGGAATTCTACATTTGTGGTTTACCTATACAGATTCCATGGAGAAGTATTAGTGGTGTGACATCAATTGTCCTCAAGTAGAGGCTTTAGTTTTACTCTTTCCTGGAAGCAAATACTTTCTTCCAACATTTTTGAGTTCCATGAAAAATTTGAAAGTCCTAATAATATTCTATTATGGGTTCAAGAGAGACATAGTATTCAATTATGGGTAAAAGAGATCCACACTGAATGATATATCAACCTGATCTTCACTTAGTTTAAGACTATTCACTTGGAGAGGCTGCATTTGCCCCCACTTCAAGAGCATAGTAAAGTCATGTAGAACTTAGAGAAGCTATCTTTAAGCTTTTAGTGAAGATTGGAAAAATGTCTAGTTTCAATTACATCCAGTCAAGCATTAAGCTTCCAATAATGCTAGATTTTAACCTGGAGCACTTTTGTGATTTGGAGTAGATGCCCCCTTGTATTTGTGACACATATTTAGTTGTGAATTGGACTATTACTAACTGTCATTTCCTTCGAAAGTTACCTAATGACTTAGGGAACCTCAACTCTTTAAGAACGTTAAGGAAGGAAAGAAAGTACATTATGCTACACTCTCTTATGATTTTCAAGTTTTTATTGGATATCTACAACGTTTCAGGTACGAAAGTACATCCTGTTAATCAAAATTTGTCTTGATAGAAAGGCCCAATTTCAAATTGTAATGCTTTCAAAAAACATTGTATAACTGTAATGTTTCTAAAAGGAGAGCATATTTTTTCAATTTAATTATCATTATCCCATATTCCAACTTATTTTTCAGTAACCCATTAGGATTTGTAGCTTTGAATAAATCCATGTCTTTTGATAAGATCCTCTTCCAAATTAGAACGCAGTTTCCTTATGGCAATAACCACATACAATCTCTTGATTTTGTTATTGAGAAAATAGAGGTTGTAAAACAAGCTTGTGCCATACAAGGACTTGATTCATTGATTACGTATCAATTATGGCTCTTGATGTAACAATGTCTTGATTTTGTTGCTTGAAAATAGAGGTTATGCTTTACTATTTCACAGAATTTCTTACAATCTTTCCATAAGTATTGATTTGTAATCTCAGCCACTAAGGGACAACAGTAATGACAAAGGTAATATTCCATGGTTTGAAGTTCCCCTCTTACTAAATATTTAAATATATCATCACAATTTAACTATTAGTTAAAGGAATTGTATTTGATTTGTAAACAATTCATTGCTTGATTTGTAGATTTTGATTTTTTCCCTTTTTTATTTTTTTCTCAAATTTGGTATGAAATATCTTCCAAGATTTGGGTTTCCTAGTTTCGCCACCATAGCTACGAGGTTCAGATGCTATCATTAAATATTCTTGAAACATTACAACTTGTCCAGTAAGTGTGCTTTCAAACATTGTTGTTGCTTTTCCATGGTGTTAATGCAAATAAGCACTGCAACTAGTGCCATTATTTAGATTAAGTGCCAAAATCCAGGTTTTATTGTAATGATGGAGTGAATGTTTTCTAGCTACTAAGGCTATATACATTTTTATCTCTTATGTTTTCCTGAGATATTCAAATTTAGAATAAGAATTGAGGTCTCGTTTCCACTGTAGATTGCAATCAGTTTCTTGAACATAATATATAGTAGATTATCTTTTACTAATCAACTGTGGATGTGATCCCTCGCAGGAAAGGAAATTCAAAGTGACCTTGATTTCAAATTGATTTGTCAAAACATCCACACAGGAAAGGAGATTCAAAGTGACACTGAAGTCACACTGATTTGTCAAAATGGAGGCAAGATAAAAGGAAACTTTGTATTCAACAATGCTCTTAATTTCATATGTACATGCACAAACATATTAGTAGAAAATATTGAAGGGTTGCCTAAGTAATATTTTCCATTCCACTACACTCTTTACAGCTTGTAAATAAATAACTTGGAACAATTCATTACATTACTTGTTATTCTTTATTAATCAGTGGTTAAGATTTTGATATTGAATGGCTAAGATTTTTCTTCCTTCTGTGAAATTCTGTGTTCTATAATGCTTCTTTTCCATTCACTATGTATAGCATATAAAGTGTATCTAATGGATTAGGAATATTGGAAATTCTTGTGACCCTTAAACTATGTTACAAGGCAAAAACCCAATGAGGCAGGGTAGGTGCATCCCCACAAAGGGGTCACAAATACCAAAGTTGGTATTGGCTAGTGCCTTGAGCAAGAAAATTTCCTTTACCCTTGTATTAACAGTGAATCTGGAGAGGATTCTAATATTATCTTTATAAGATTTATATCAGTTAATATTGATGAATAAAATTCATGAGACATCAGCTAAGATGTCGTTGCAAGGTGGTTGTTGATTATTGGAAGCTATGATGGCCATTATGTCAGGCCAGGTGGTCACACTCCCTTGATCATGAGCACAATTGTGATCAAGATGGAAGAATTTATAGTCTATATTGATTGTTTCGTAGTGATAGTTAGTGGGCTCATTCACAAAAGCTTCTATTTCACTAATCCTTTTTATAGAATTATCAGATTCAATTTCCAAAGGTTTTAATTACACTATAGAGTTGAGTTCTAAGAGTGTTGTGATTCATAGTGTTAAGTATAGTAGATATGACACTTGAATGAAGACATGCATAGTAGAGGTATCAGACTCTGTTATAAGCTTACCTGCATATTATAAGGGACTTGGTTGGCTTTTTCATAATTTTATAAACAATTTCCATGTCGTGGAAATGTTAAAACAAAACAGTGATACTGCCACCATTTGGCTCTTGTCATATATGGTTTTATACTTTTTCAAAAAATTCTCTAAGAGTTCACAATGCTAAGATTCACTAGGACTTTACAAAGTTTTATTATTTAGTGAAAGACTTGCCAAGATCTTACAAGATTTTATAATTGAGTAAAATATTCGCCATGCCTGGTGAGAGATTTGCGAAAAAATTATATATACATATTATATTACTGATAAAATCACCTTCCATTTTTCCTATATACCATGGAGATTCACCCATTTATTATAAATATAAATTTAGGGTGGGTTCTTAAAATTTTCCCTGCTTTGCGTGCATCTTGAACCTCAAGAGCATACAGGTTCTTGAGCTGTGAACCAATCTGCTCCACCTGTCTAATGATGATGTGTCTAAGGAAAACCTTTCCATTACTGAAGACTACATCATTGTTAGGTCCCTATAAAACTAGTGATTACTCCATTACTATTGTATTTGTATCCCTTATTAATATTTTTGTGCCCCTATTGTCCCCATATTGTTATTACTGTGCCCCATAGAATCCCTCTATTGCTATTTTTGTGCCTTTATATTGTTATTGTTAGGTCGGTTGGGTTATATTGTGACTTATTAGACTCCTATATATTGAAAAGAGGTTTTGTCATTTGAATCATCAAAGAATCATTCATTTGTGTAATGTAAAGGGGGTCACTCCCTCGAAGAGACTGAATTATAAGGCATTAATCTATCTTTTCTATCTTTTTGTGAGCTGGATTCATAACATTTGGTATCAGAGCTTTGGATTCTAGGGTTTTGCTACTGCAAATAGGTCATTGTGGTATTTTCACTATAAAACAATTTCTACGATATTTTAGAAGTGAAAAAAAAAAACCATTTCAGATGAAATTGCACTGAACCTTGGATTCAAATTTCAAAACTTTTCACTCTATATTTAAGGAGATATGATTTGAGGACGTTGGTATTTTTGCAGACTCCTGAATTACATTTCAAACAGGTGACCTAGGGAAAATCGTCATAACTTTCTCTCTGTGCATATAATTGAAGATTTGTCAGAAGGTATGGAAATAGAATGGAATCTAGTTTCCTGTATATATTTTTCTGAGCCAAAGGTTGAAACAGGGACATGTGGCATGTCATACAATTTCGCTCTACTGAACTAGTCTATAGTTAGGTCACTGTGGGAGATTTGGCATAACTCTTCCTTGGAGAATCCAATTTGGATCAAAATGGTGGCATTGGAAAGAGGACATTGAGGGCTACTGTAGATCACAATTATAGAATTGCATGATCCTAAATTACAAAGATACATCGGATGAAATATCGAGCTCCTACAAAGTGAAAAAAGTTGTGTAGATTTTTTTTAAATTCATGCTTAAGCTTGGTTTGAAAAATTATTTTGAAGGAATTCAAAGGGCATAGTAGAGCATTATTATCGGTAACTGATGCCCCTAGGAAACAAAATGCAAACACCTAGTAAGCAACCTGAAAGCTCTAGCATGACTCATGAAGAAGAGGAAGAAATGCTACATGATATATCAAAATTACAAGACCAAGTGCAACAAATGTCACTCTCGCAAAAGCTAACAGAAGCTAAGATAAATGGTGTGGAATCTAAGATAAAGGGCATGGAATCTAAGATGGATGATTTGAAGATATATTTGAATACAGATTTGAAGAGAGACATTGCAGATTTGAAGATAAATTTGAAGACAGACATGGCAGATTTGAAGACAAATTTGACAATTTTTCTACAAGAAATACTTACTAATGGTGGAATTGTAGTAAAGGAAACTCATGATGCGAACAAAAGAAATTTTAATCATGATTTCATAGACTTTGATGTGGGATCGAAAACCCACCATATTCCAAAAATCGATATGAGGAAGCTTGATGGCAAGTATCCCGCAACATGGATATTACAGATGGAGCAATTTTTCGACCTCAATAATGTGCAAAACACACAAAAGGTACGTATTGCAACTTTATATTTGGAACCAAATAAGTTTGTATGGTATCAATGGATTTTCTCTCATAAACAAATTATCACTTGGGCAATTTTTACGGAAGAATTGACAACACATTATGAGGATACAAAAAGCAACACTTTTTTTAGCGAATTGATAAGTCTCAAACAAAAGGGTTCAATAATGGAGCACATTGAGGAGTTCCAAAAATTGAACATAAGGGTAAAATATATTCCAAAGGAGCATATGATTGATGTGTTCATAGGGACATTAAAGGATAATATCTAACATGATGTTCAACTTTGGGAACCTGATTCCCATTCAGGTTAGCAAGAAAAATGGAAAGAAAAATTATGGCAACCAGGAATCATACCACTCACAACTATAAAGATGGAAGTTTTGTTGTGCCTAGTCTTCCGCAACCTATAAGGTTGACACCACAACAGTTGGAAGAAAAAATAGCAAAAGGGATTTGTTACAGTTGTGATAGAAAATACACTAAAGGTCATAAGTGTTCTGAGAAGAAATTATTCTACATAGATTGTGAAGAGGAAGAAGAAAAGAAGCAAGAAAGGTCAAAAGAAGAGGATATACTCGAGGAACAAAGCCTAGATAAAGAAGAAATGAATCTGACCATATCTTGTAATGCATTGGCAGGAATTACCACTTCTCAAACCATCAAGATAGAGGGACAAATCGAGAAGAAAATGGTAATAGTGTTGATTGATTCAGGAAGTGCCCACAATTTTATTCATTGTAAGGTAGCAAAAGAATTAAATTGCTTCTATATCCAACACCATAGTGTCAAGTGATGGTTGAAAATGGAGGAACAATAAATTTCTCTAGAAAGTGCCATAATATCAAGCTATCCATGGAAGAATATATATTGACTAGCCCAATGCTTTCCATTCCAATGGGAGGTGTTGATGTTGTACTAGGAGTCTAATGGCTACAATCCTTGGGTAAAATAGCTTTTAATTTTCAAGAGCTTTTCATGAAATTTTCTGCAGAAGGAAAGGAAGTTGAATTAATGGATATTATAGGGAAACTGGGAAAGATAATAAGCTCTAACGGTATCACAAAGCTTCTAAAAAAGGAACAAGGAGGTGTAATTGCATAGTTATGTTCGCTAGATGTTTCCACATCAAAATCATCTATTTCTCCAAATCTCCAAAAAGTCTTGGACAATCATTCCAAGGTATTTCTGACTCCCAAAGGTCTCCCACCTATTCCTGATCATGATCATGTTATTCATCTGATTCCAAGAAGTGTTCCTCCAAACATCAGGCTGTACAGATATCCCTATGCCCAAAAGAGTGAAATTGAATGTATGGTTACAGAAATGCTAGAGGTTGGTATAATCCAACCTAGTCAAAGTTCTTTCTCTGCACCAGTAGTATTGGTGCACAAGAAGGATGGATCATGGCACGTGTGTCGAGATTATAGGGAGCTCAAAAAGCTCACTATTAAAGATAAGTTTCTCATTCCTGTCATTGATGAATTACTGGATGAATTGCATGGATCAATTTACTTCACCAAGTTTAATATTCGTTCAGGATATCATCAAATCAGAATGAAGACTAAAGACATTCCAAAAACAGCATTTAGAACTCATGATGGTCATTACAAATTTTTGTTCAAGCCTTTTGGCCTTACCAATGCACCTTCTACATTTCAAGGTTTGATGAATTCCATTTTCAAACCCTTCCTTAGAAAATTTTTGTTGGTAAATTTTGATGATATACTAATCTACAGCAAGTCTTGGAAGGATAATGTTGAACATGTTGACAAGGTGCTACAACTACTGGAGGAGAAACAATTATATGCAAAATGATCCAAATGTTTCTTTTGAGAACAAGAGGTGGAATATCTAGGTCATATTGTATCTCATGAAGGAGTTAAGGTAGACCCTAACAAAATTAAACCCATTAAGGAATGGAAAATCCCCACATCCATAAAGCACCTACAAGGATTTCTCGGGCTGATAGGGTATTATCACAAGTTTGTTAAGAATTATGGGAGAATAGTAGCACCTCTAACAATGTTATTGAAGAAATATGCATTTTCATGGACTCCAAAAGCAACAAAAGCCTTCGAACATCTTAAAGAGGCAATGTGCGAAGCACCAATCTTAGCTACACCGAACCTCACAAAAAACTTTATTGTGGAATGTGATGCTTCAGGAAATTGAATTAGTGCTATTCTAATGCAAGATGAAAGACCCATTGATTTTGAAAGTCATCCAATCAAGGGAAAGTTTTTACACAAAGCTATTTATGACAAGGAAATGTTGGCCATACTCCATGCACTTAAGAAATGGCGACCCTACCTAATGGGAAGACACTTCAAGGTAAAAATGGATCATGATAGGCCTAAATACTTTTTAGAACAAAGATTATCATCTGAAGAGAAACAAAAGTGGGTCACAAGATTTTTGGATATGACTTTGAAATCATCTACAAAAAATGGAAGAAAAATGTGGTGGCAGATGCACTCTCAAGAAAGGATGAGAATGTGGAAGCATTGTTGTGCACTATTTCTATTATCCAACCAAATTGGATAAACGAAGCAAGGCAGAAATAGAGGAGTGATGAAGAAGTGTGGGCACTTATTCAAAAGTTACAACAAGATTCTAGTGCATCTGATACATTTAGATGGCAAAATGATTCGTTATAGTACAAAGATCGCTTCTACCTCTGTAAGAATTCCCAATTCAAACAAAAGATTCTTATAGAATTGCACACTTCTCCCTTAGGAGGGCACTCAGGATTTTTAAAAACATACCATACGGTTAAGAAGGAATTTTTTTGGGATGGCCTTAAATCAAATATTCAAAAGTTTGTGGAAAAATGTTTGGTTTGCCAACAAAATAAAGTTGAAAATATTAGGACCCCGGGTCTATTACAATGTTTATCCATTCCAAGACAATTTTGGGAGGAGGTTTCAATGGATTTTATCACAGGTTTACCCAAGTCTGAGGGAAAGAGTGTCATCATGGTGGTAGTTGACAGACTTACCAAGTATGCACACTCTTGTGCATTATCACATCCATTTAAAGCCAGTACAATTTCCACGGCATTTATGGAAGCAATTCAAAAGCTACATGGAAATCCAAAGATTATTGTAAGTGACAAAGATCCCATTTTCACTGGAAATTTTTGGACAAAATTATTTTCTTGTCTCGGTACTCAGTTACCTCATAGCTCATCTTATCATCCTCAATTCAATGTGCAAACTGAGATAGTAAACAAGTGTTTGGAAGGATATCTTCGTTGCTTTGTATCTAATAAACAGACATAATGTGTCAAATAGTTGCCTTTGGCTGAATGGTGGTATAACACTTCCTTCCATACAGCAACAAAATGACCCCATTTATGGCACTTTATGGATATCAACCACCATACATCACATCATATTTAAGAGAAAATTCTAAGGTTCAAGTAGTGGAACATCACATCGAGCATCAACAACAAGTCCTCCAACTCTTAAAGGATAACCTTGTGTTGGCGCATAATAGAATGAAACAATAGCCAGATCAACATCGTAGTTAAAGAAGTGTTGATGTAGGTGATTGGGTATTCTTATGGCTACAACCATATAAACAAATGTCCCTCAAACAAGTTAAGAAGGATAATAAATTATCACCAAAGTATTATGGTCCATACAAGGTGTTGCAAAAGATTGGTACTATGGCATACAAATTGGACCTTCCTACAATTTCTCGAGTGCACCCAATTTTCCATGTTTCATGTTTAAAGAAGGTTATAGGTGACAAGCTCCCAGTTCAAACAATATTGCTAGAAGTTGATGAGGAAGGAAAAATTATATTGGAATCGGAAGCAGTCACTGAAACAAGAACTTGAGAGCCAGTACTGCATCCAGAACTACTCAAGCGTTGACGAAAACACTTTTTTGAAGGAGACGGGCATGTTAGGTCGCTATAATACTAGTCATTACCCCATTACTATTGTATTTGTATCCCTTATTAATATTGTTGTGCCCCTATTGTCCCCATATTGTTATTACGGTGCCCCATAGAATCACTTTATTGTTATTTTTGTGCCTTTAGATTGTTTTTGTTAGGTAAACTGGGTTATATTGTGACTTCTTAGACTCCTATATATAGAAAGGAGGTTTTTTCATAAGAATCATCAAAGAATAATTCATTTGTGTAATGTAAAGGAGGTTGCCCCCTCGAAGAGGCTGAATTATAAGGTGTTGATCTATCTTTTCTATCTTTTTGTATCTGGTTTCATAACAATCATAGCCTCTGTCTTCTAGCATCATGATTGACATGAAGTTTCTCTTCACTCCCGGCACATACTTGAGATTGGTCAAGGTAAGGTGAGATCCATGCTCCCTCTGAAAAATAACTGTGCCTACACCTAAGACACTATACTTCTCATCATTACCCATCGTTATGAGTATCTAGAGATTTTTCTCCTCCAAAGTAGTTAACAAACTCTTGTTGTCGGTCATGTGGAAAGAAGCTCCACTGTCAAGAAACCAACCACTTCCCACCATGGATGAAACCATGCATGCGAAGAGTGTGAAATCCAACTCAAATTGTGAAGCAAGTGCCTCACCTTTAGATCCTTCCCTAGATCCCTTCCTGGGTTTCCTCTGTGGACAATTTGCAGCATAATGGCCCACCTCATGACAACGAAAGAATCACACATTTGACTTGTCAACCTTCTTCCCATCATTGGAAGAACTGGATTCAGAAAGAGAAAAATTCTTCTTCCCCTTCTTCGTCTTACTTGCTAAGGCATAGTTCTCCTCATCATGCATGGATGAAGAACTGTCTCTGGTTCTCCGTATGATCTCTTCCTACATCAAATCCAACCATATTCATTCCTAATCTGGCAATTTCTCCCTTCCATTCACCAAGTCCTGGTAGCTATGCTAGCTCTTAGGAAGGCCAAGGAGTGCTAGACTCACCATATCCTCATCTGATGTCATGACCCCTACACTTGCAAGCTCATCCCTTCATGTGATGAGCTTGGTCAGATACATAGAGATCGTCGCATCCCTTTCACACATGATCTTTTGAAGTTTGTCCTTCAGTGCCAGCTTCCTCTGATCACTGATATTCTGATATAAATCTTTCAATGTTTTCCACATTGCATGCAGAGTCTCCTTCCCATGGAGGCTCAATACAATGTGATCTTACACTCCCTCCATGAGAATTCTCCTAGATCTAGCCACACACTTCCTCCGTTCCACCTGCTTAGTCTTGTCAGTAGGCTTAGGGATTTCTTGATCAATGAAATCCTTAAAACCATTATCTCCCAAAACTACCTCCATGCGATGCTTCCAAGCTATATAGTTTGAGCTGCCATCAAGGGCATACTCAAGCCTCAAACCATAGAATGCCATTGATGAAATAGATGTGATAAGAACTTGAGATCTATATCCTGAATAATAAACTTCAAATTTCTCTTGCTAGTGTATTGTTCTTGCCTGATCACCTGTGCTCTGATACCATGTAGAATTTTGTAGTATTTTTCTACAAATCAACTAGCTCTAATACCATGTAGTAATTTCCCACCTGTATATCACCTTGTAATGCAATGTATTAAAGCAAAAAACTTGATCTACTTCTACCATAAACTTTGTGGAAGCTTAATCGAACTCATGAGCAACATCAAGTAGAAACATGCATAACTGATCAAGAGAAATAGTCACACATAACGCAAGATATATCCAAGGGAAAGCACCAACACAAAACCCCAACCATGTATTATCAATCAATTGGAAATCCTCTTCACAATTCAAGAATAATTAGCTCTCAAGCTATTCAGTTCTCAATGATCTATGGAGATATGTCTCATGAACCAACCAAGCCCTATTTATATCGGCTTTCCCTATGGGCCTTACATAATTTACTTAGGAAATAATAGCAAAATCATATGCTATTAATTCCAACATACCAAAAACAACCAATGGTCCAACTACATACTCCTTGAGAACACTAGTTCCTCAACCATGCAAAAACTACTTACTAGAAATAGTTAAGCATTTGATAGTACATTGTCCCACATCTGGTCTCAACTGGGTCTCTAATAGAACTAACATGCAATAGTTATCCATGAGTTAATCCTCAGTTATCTAAAATAATAGTTGTCACATGCATGCAAGCATTAACAAACTATATTTTATTATTTTAACAACTTGTTAAAATAATCTAATTGGATTTCACTAGTTAGAACTAAGTCAACTGATTCTCTCATTATAGAACTCATGCTTATTCCCTCAATCAGTGGAGGAAACTCATGTGCATGCTCACAAAGACTTCAAATTCGAATTTCCTTAATTAATTAACTCAACTGAATTAATTAATTAATATTTCAAATTGCTCTTAAGACCAAAATTAATTTTACTTCCAATAGATAGACTAGGGATTGCTATAAATAGGAAGGGACCCAGAAATGCTATTTTTAGAACTTTCTACTTTTAGCAGTTTCACCTCTCACCCAATGTGGCCAATGACCTCACTAGCCAACTTGTTAATTTTATACATGCTTCTGCCATTTTTTCTTTGGGCCATTTATTTCGTTGTTGGTATCAAATTCAAAAAACAATAGAAAAATGATAAATAAAATCATAAAAGCACTTATCAATTTTGTATGAAACAGAGCAAGTCAAATTCCTATTAATTTTAGTGGTGATTTAAGTACTAATCGGTCTATAAAAAGATAAACATTGACAAATTACTTTCCAAAAGATATTACAAACTATTTCAAATCCAACAGGCCTACATATAATTAGTCAATGGTGATAAGTCATCTAAATGACGAATTGATGTCAACTACTATCAATTGTAATGGTATTCATTAACCAATAATCATCATCAATTTTGGTAGTACTTATTTTCTAGATCTGTTATTAGATAATACTGTTTTGAAATCAATCTCTTTAAATCATCTCTTTTTTTGTAGAATTCCAACTTGAGATAGTCCAACTGATATGATTAACTTTCATGATTGGTTTGTTTGGAATGCTTTAAAAATCGATACCAAGATACTATCTTATTAATATCATAAATATCATTCTATTTTGATTAACTAAATCTCTCTTTCCAATAAATACAATATTTTTTTTTCATTTATTTAGTGAACTAATGTACATTATGGACATTTACTTTGTTAAATTGGCTTGGTATTAGCCAATTGTGCATTAGTGATTTCACATTTGTCGATTGAACTTGTATTATCAAATATAAATCAAATGCGTTTTCAATCTATCTGAGGAATAAGTGTTTCATATGAAAATAGATATACATACACATGAATGCATGATGATGGGTTAGACTTTTGGCCCAAATGTGGAAATGGGATTTCAAGTTTTTCCTCTTTTATAGGATTGAAACACTGAAAGTTCATATAAACATTGTGCATTTTGATTCACAGTAAAAATAAAATATGTGGAGAATTATGTTGTTGTTCTAATGATATTTTTTGCAAAAAAAATTAGGGTCTTATAATCTCTCAATTTTCCATTAAATGCAATACTTGTCCTTGCAAATTATTGCACATATTAAGAGGTATGTGTGTATCCATGTAACATAACCTAGTATAAAATGTGTAAATTCAGTAATATAGTATATATATATATATTTATATTTATATATATCTATATATATTAGTATATTGGAAAAGTAATATTTTCAATCATGTTTGGGACACTGTTTCATGCAAGATTTTTTTTTCTCTAAAATAAATTGAAGAATACGAGTACCTTTTTAAAAGAGGACTTCAACAACGAAGATAGTGGTATTATTTGGAAATTGTATTGTTGTTTATATTTTATGTTAATGATTTTTTATTGATCTTGTTTGAAACTGTGCAAAAAAGATTCAAGAATTATGTTTAAAAGAAATTATATGGAAAATACCATATGAATTCAAAAGTGTCAAACTCATATGCTATTGCATAGAGGATTCTTTCATAAATCCAAAATGATAAATTCAAAATTGTCAAACTCATATGCTATTGCATAGAATATTCTTTCATGAATCCAAAATGATAAATTATGCAACTTAAAGAAAAATTATGCCCTAAATTCAATAGGGTACAAAATAGGGTTGTGGAGAAATCTACAGAAGAGTTTCTAAAACTATGATTTTGAGGACCTTAGAAGCTCAAGCAAGCACTTAAAATGCTCGATTGAGCATTTTATTTTGAAATTCAAATAGCTCGATGGAGGTTTTAATAAACCGTTGATCAAGTCCTTAACATGGTAAAATAAAGGCTCAATCTAGCTTTATAGACTGATCTAGCCTATAGCTCAATCTAGATTTAAGGTTAGATCTAGCCTATAACTAGATCCAGCTTTATTGTTAGATCTAGATTTAAGGACCAATCAAGGTTGTAGCTCAATCGATATTTATGGCTCGATCAATCTCCTAGATAACCTTGAGTTATGTTAGAGTCGGTCCTTACAGCCCTCCATCAGAGATCTTTTCGCTTTTGCATATCATTTTTAGGTGTCTCGCTTGTTCCACTTCTTTGCATTTTGCTAGGGACATGCCATTGACTGACGAGGGGGTCTGGTTGTCTTATGTTCCCTAATGTTTGTCCCTGCAAGGTTAGTCAAAATTTCTCTAAAAATACAAGTACATGGTCATGTCCTTCATTGTCATACATGATTAGTTTTATTAAAAGGCGTATTTAGTCCTAGAGTCTAGGGTTTTGAGTCCCATGCATACACATACTAAAAGCCTCTAGGCCATGAGGTTGGTTTCAAAAGATTTTCACTTAATATGTTTCCTCAGATTAAAAACATTTTAGGTCCAAAACTCTGTTTTGGAACTAAAAATTGTTATTGTAAATAATTGTATTTGTTTTATCTAAAAAGGTTTCAGAGCAAGTCTCTGATCGTCTCCTAAGCCAAAATGCTAGATCCCTACAAAAAATCAACAAAAGATTATCAGTCCAAACTTTAGAAAAGCATGAGAAAATCAAAAAGTAGTGTTGTATTAAAGACCAAAAGTGAAAAGTGCTAAACCTTACAAAGTGGGTTTTTGAATCAATTTAAATCAAATGAGATATTTTGTTTGTACATAAGGGGGAAAACAAGTCTATTTATTCACCAACTATCAAAACAAGAGCGTGTTCAAGTATTGGAAGGTGAAAAACCATGTTTGCAAACCCGTGGACAATGTTACAGGTGTGCGTTGCGCATTGGGCAGCGCGCTGCACATTGGGCAGTTTCATCCAGTGCAAAATTACACAGGCGCTGCGCATAGGAGTGTGCGCTGCGCACTAGGGTTGCACGCTGCGCATTGAATCTCAACAATAGAAGAACTTGTATATGCACCCAGAGGTCAACCAAAATCACTCCAAGCTTGCAAATAGGTATGTTATTGCTGCCTAGTAATGTTAGGGTGTTTGATATATGTTTCGAAGACGGGATTTGATGTATTGGGTTTTGGGAAAATGAAACCCTAGGTTCATAACAAAGGAATTCCTTAAGTTGTTTTTAAATATGTGGGTGGTTTAGTAAGATGTCCCTCATCCTCCATTGATGACAAAACCAACTCCTTACTCATTTGTGCACCCTAGTTAAACTTTCCAAAGAGCACACATTGTATTTTGCTCATTTGTCAAAAGGGGACTGTTTTGTCAATTCATTGAAAACAGAGCATTGTTAATTATGGCATGGTTTGTTTGATGTTGTGGCAAAATTACTAAAGTTTTGAGTACACATTGAAAATTGACTCATATATATCATAGACATCTTGACACCAAAGCCATGTCAGACACGG
>APFE031060296.1:126884-233481 GCA_000404065.3 Pinus taeda | reverse complement strand
AAGGGGTCTTGTTGACTTCATCAGCACAGCGAGTATTATCTCCACATCATGTGGAAGGGGTCTCGCCTTCTTCTTCAGTACAGGTACAGATCCAGGATAGGGGCAAGAGACCCATGTTTGATGAGGGTCCTTTAGGAGGTCAGGACACGGATATCATTGATGTTGATGCTAGCTCTCCCAGCTCGGAGCTAAAGGAGATTATCCGAGAGCAAAGGGCTGAGAATGAATCACTGCAAAAGAAATTGCAGATGGCTAAGTGGGTGATCAACTACTTGGAGTAGCACAACAAACAGCTGGAAGATGAACATACACTTTATGAGCTGCGGAAAATCTGGGAAGACTGAGATTTGGCCCGAAAGAGACCCGGTGATTTGACACCGATTGATCGAGAATCTATGCTCATCCGGGTAAACACTCATTTGGATAAATTGTTGGCGAAGGGAAACAGAGATAAGGACATGCTTTGTCATATGAAAACTCACTATTGGGCTCGCATGCATGTTTGCAAAGCGAAAATGAAGATCCTAAAGAGGCGATTGAGCAAAGCGCTACAACGGCGAAAAAAGCCCGATCCACTCCAAATTTTGGCCGAAGCTTCAGTGGTGGGGCACAATACATGATGGAGGGTCTTCACTCTGAATTTGAGCGAATTCGGAGAAAATTTTGTCATTTTGAAAATTTTGGTCCCTAAAAAACAGGTTTTTTTGGTTGTACGCGCAGTGCGCATGCGCGCTCGCTTTTGATTGGGACACTTTCTGGAGGAAAACTTTATGTTTTTGGATTTTTCATGAAGAATTACACATGCTCAGCTATTGCCAAAGCATTTCATCGAGATCTGGATGGTCAAAAGGCCCAAAAACACCATGAAAACCACCTTGCTGTCACCTTTCGCCACAACAGGAAGGACCTTTGGGAGAATTCAGGTTTGATGGGGCAAATGAGCTCCAAATTGGAAAATTCCACTTGGGTTGGAAAGAAGACATCCAGTGCTTTCTAACAAGCTATCGTGAGTGCAATTATGGTGTCGGGAAGTGCCACAAAATTAGCTGGAAAAGTGTGTTGTGCATAGAGATCAGGGCGCTGCGCATAGAGGATTTTGGTCAGTTTTTCACCTTCCAGCTTAGGAATTCGGCCAGTTTTCACCAGTTTCACTCCTTGATGTAATTTTTGACCCAACATGATGTAATTTGATGTATGTAAGGTAACATGGCACTTATCTACCTTCTTCTAGATGATTCATTCACAAATTAGCAAGAAATTAATGTAATGAATCAGTTTCCTTCTTTTTAGAGGCAGGTTGTTTTGGTCACCTAGATTCTTGCGCCATGTTTCGAATTTGTTCAAACTGCTCCTAGAAGGAGGAGCTCGACCCCTAGAGGTTAGGGAATGAGGTTAGCTTGATCTATATATGTAAATTTTCATTCAATAGCACAAGTTGGACTCTTCGGAAGATTTTGGGCACACTATTGTACATATTTTTCATATTTTGGCTAAGGAAAGATCAGAGATTTTGCAGCACCTGTTGGGATTCTTGTGGCTTTCAGTTCTTGATGGTGTTATCTCTCAGTTATTGTAAGTTTGTTCATTGTTCACATGTATGCCATTCCTTCTTATGCTTCTGAAACTAACTGAATGATTAAATGAGGTTGAATTCATTGTTTACAGTGCTCTTCCTTTAAATTTGTTTAGTTTTTCATGTTTTCGCCAGTTTGGAGAGGATCCATGTTCTCCCTTGCCCTCTTCAGCTCCTTGTCGTTCTGAACCATCCATACACCTGATCAAAGGCATCAAGACTACTGCCTACCTCGCCCCAACTCGAACTCTACAAAGATCTGACCTTAATCCCCACACCCAAAATTGGTTTTCCCGTTTCTCCAACAAAAAACTCAAAAATCTAAATCAAACTTTCCTATCTCTTTACTAGCCTAAAATCAATATTCCTTATCGTTCATCTCAGCCCCTTTGAAAAGTTGTTTACCAAGATAGACCCGGAGAGAGCCCTCTCCTGTCCTCGTAGGGCTAGCTACGAGGCTGAGCTTGGTTTGATGTTGCCTTAAGTTTTTCCTTCCTCAGGCTAAGGCAGATTCGAGCGTTAACAAGTTACATTGTCTAAGCCCTCAAACAACTCGATCGAGGGCTTAAATGTTTCTCAATCAAGTGCTTAAAATGGCTCGATTGAGCTATTATTTTTCACTCAAAATGAACCCTCTCTCACCAAAAGGTGTAAATCAGCTCCATGTGCTCACCTAGACCATAGTATGGATAAGTCAATTAAGTAATAGTTTGTGACTCACTATGATTTCTACTGCTTTACGTTAAGCTAAAAAGTAGCATTATGAAACTATTATAAGCTTTCTCTACACAATGAAATATTTAATTGTAAGCTACCCATAATGAAATCTTTATGAAAAGAATCTTTGCTATGAAAAATCATAAATTTAAAAATCAAATTGTGAAAGTTTACTATTTTGAATGGATTAGACGTTAGTAATTTCTAAAATTTACCATTGGAAATATAATTTACATTGTAATTGATGTGTCTTTATCAAAGTATGCAAAGGTAGCGTGTGAAGAGCTATTTTTATTCCTTACTTCACACATGCGCTCTCCAAGTAGACTTTCAGGAGCACCCTCATGCACGATTTTTGTGACAATCATCGCACATCCTTTTTCCATATACCAAGAATAATGTGTGTAAGAGCCTTGCTGAGAATTCCATGTAATAAAAGTTAATAAGGAAAAACAATAACCATGGTTGAAGGGACAATTATTCCAAGTAGATGTTGGGAAAGACATCCTAGTGTGGGTGTTCATTTGGTTTATTATGACTAAGAAAATTGGAAAAGGAAATGGATAATACTTTCTAAAGGAAAAATGGCATTTTTGGCAGATTTAATTATGAAAATAAAGGAAAAATGGAGAAAAGGAAGGTGAAAGGTCATAGATTTCATGTGAGGAGAAAACCATTTCAAACTGTATGTGTGAAATGTAGTAGTCCAATCATATTTGCTATAAATATGAATGAAATTATGCTTTAGTGTACCATTTACAAGAATGATTATTGCTTCATTTATTTCCATCGGTTAAATTGTATCATAGATACAAATGACAAGACTAAAATACCCTGCATTCTAAGAGGCACAAAACAGCAAAAATTACTGCCTAAACCATAAAACAGTTCCTATGAGAAATGTTATGCAAACAAATTAGTTGTTATTGATTTGTTGTCCAATTTCGAAACATGTAACACATTTACAATAAACCGTCAAAATGTGATTATACATATACAATGAGAACTCTATCTGTTTACATTATCGATGAATCTAATGGTGGTATAGTTTTTGTTGCTTGCATTGTCAAGAAATGTTAGTATTACCTTATACATTTTTCTTGAAGAATTGGACTATTTTTGGAAAAAATTATCAGTTTGTTGGATGATTGGGATCAGATTTCATGTACAATTAACTTATCTACTACTCTCTTTGTTTTCATTGTCAAGAAATTTACTATTGACTATTGGTGAGGGATAGGGCACCATCCACATTTTCATGCTTCTGGATATCTGTACTTCCAATATTAACATTGTCTTCTAATTTCTAGTTCAATAATTTGATCATTGCTAAAATGTTTTAAATAGGGAATTAACATCTCATTACATTGTTTAAAAATGTATTTCAATAAATTTACTTGTTCAAGTTCAATGCTTTTTACTATGTTATTCACTAAGATTATTTATTATTTTTTTATTGTAATGGGTAGCTATTTCATTGTGTTATGCCATGTCTACCTTATTATAGTTTGATTTATTTGATTGTTGTAAGTTCTTCTTATTCAATTCCAACTCAATTTCAATTAAATATTTATGCAATTAAATGGTTTTATGCATACTTAATTAGCATTTCCGTAGAAGTCATGAATCTGTTCTTCAAGAGGTTTCGTACCACATCCATCGTAAGATTTGAATACTTAGAAGTAATGCCAAGCCAACCTTTCATTACATGTGAGTACCTTCCTAGATGATCCTTAACCAATAATGATGGAAGGTTGTATTTTAATATCAAGTTAAGAGTTACATATACTTTAATTCTAGGTTGAATTTACAATATATGTAGGTATATGAAAACTTGTGATCGATAGTTATAATTTAGATTAGAAATATCAATTTTACATTATAATTTCATTTTGGATTGCAAAAAATGTGTAAATAAAGTATGCGATATGTGGCACTTAACTATTTTTTAAACTTAGGTTTTACATTTCCAAGGTCATGCATATAGTTTCAATATTCCTTCTCATTTTGAAATCCTTGCATAGTCATGGTAATATTAACATTGATTCATTGTGCAAAGGTGTAGGGAAGGTTTTGTTACCTTGTTCACCTAGCTTTTTTTCTTTCTCACTTTGCACAATCGCCCCACTCCTCCGCTTTGCATCTTGAGTATTGATGTTTGTCCTACGTTATTTACTAACATTTGTTACTATGTTTTTATTGTAATGTGTAACTAGTTAATTGTCCTATGTCATATCTAATTCATTGTGATGTGATTTATGTTGTACTTACCACTGTTTGACACTTTGGGTTTATATTTCCAAGGCTATGTATACAGCTACAAGATGCCTTCATGTTTCGAGGATCACAGAACAAAGGAACCACAATGTACTTGATAAAGCTATCATAAAATCTCTCCCTAATTTTAAAAATAACTTTTGTGCAAAGTTGTTTCTCGAACAAGGAAAATAAACAAATGTTGGAATGATGATCCTCACTATCGATTCCAACAAATTTGGGAAAAATCATTCATAAGAAGCCCCCTCTAGAACTAATCAAAAATACATTCAAAACATTTGCTTGTCTATAATACATGGACACTTCTAATAACTTGTTATTATAACTAATTTCTGTAAAAAGGGTCTATGACACAAAATGTAAACAAGTTTCTAAATGAATCATTATCATACATAACACAAACAATTTTGTAAATCGAATTATTATTTGAAGAAATCATGTATGTAAGAGTACGAAATAACTTACAAAATACTTTACATGTATACATAAAAGTATATTCGACAATATTCCAATAATTTTATTATGTAGATCGAGTTGTTAACATTGGTACATATTGTGGAGGAAGATTTGTTTCTCCACTCACCCAAATTATTTTTCTTCTGCACTCTGCATAATGTTTTCCAAATTCCCCCACCCCCCTCCTCCCCCCTAGCTATTGACTATTGATATTTGCACTATATTATTTATTAACATTATTTGCTATCTTTTTCATTATCCTCTGTCGAATGTGCTTCTTTTTGTTTTAATTTCTTACATTGTTTTATTGATTTTATCAAATTCGCAAATCTTTCTATAAAAAATTCTTTGTCATGAAAAATTTAAACAAAATTCTAAATCAGTCATTACCATATAGAGCTTAAACAAATTTGTAAATTGAATAATCAAGAATATGACACAACTTAGTAATTATTTTACATGTATACATAATTGTATATTACAGAATATTTTGATATGTTCTTTATAATGTGCCGATAAGATTTCAATATATATCCTTTAGCATAAATTGAATTTGAAAATTAGTTGAGCAAGTGGAAAAAATGGTAATGATTTCTTTTTTAATCAACCCTTGTCCCTGAAGGTTAATAGTTCTATTGATTATGATGTGAAAATGGAGGTCTGATTGCTCCATTCATTTTTTACAAGATTTCTTGTAACATCATTCTTACGATGTCCAACGCTTCTTTAATCCACCTAATCACTTGTTGAATTTCCAATATGCTATCCATTATCATTAAAATATCTTGGCTAAGCATTAATATATCTTGGTTGAGCATTAAGGTATCTTGGCTTTATGGATATACCTCTCTGTGTGTGCTTCTGCGATTATTTCTTTCAGCCATTTCTTTCATTGTTGGTATCAAATTCCAAAAACAATAGAAAAATGATAAATAAAATCCTAAAAGCACTTATCAATTTCATATGAACAAAGCAAGTCGATTTCATAGAAATTTTAGTGATCATTTTAGTACTAATGGGTCTATAACAAGATAAGCATTGACAAATTACCCTCCAAAAGATATTACAAACTAATTTAGATCCAACATGCCTACATATAATGAGTTAATGGTGATAAGTCATCTAAATCACAAGTTGATGTCAACTACTATCAATTGTAATGGTATTCATTAACCAATGATGATCATCAATTCGGCTAGTACTGATTTTCTAAATCTGTTATTAAATAATACTATTTTGAAAACAATTTCTTTAAATCATCCCTCTCTTTGTAGAATTCCAACTTGAGATAGTCCAAATGATATGATTAAGTTTCATGATCGGTTTGTTTGGAAAGCATTAAAAATCGATATCAAGATACTATCTTATTAATATCATAAATATCATTCTATTTTTATTAAATATAATATCTCTTTCCAATATATATATATATATATATATATATATATATATATATATATATATGGCATTTATTTAGTGAACTATGTATAGTATGGACATTTTCTTTGTTAACTGGGCTTGGTATTAGCTAATTGTGCATTAGTGATTTTACATTTATCGATTGAACTCGTATTACCAAATATTAAATCAAATGTGTTTTCAATCTGTTATCACTCAGGTTGTTCCCTATGAGAGTTGTAAGAAAGGGAATACGGTTGAGGTAACCACAGACCAATCTTTTAGACACATATTCTAGCCAATCTGCATCTAGAGAGGTCTCTCTCTTTATGTTTTAACTTTGTTTTGAAAGATGTTAGGCTAGTTATGATGTTCAGGGGTTTTGTTTGATTGTTGGATGGTGAGATTTAGTGAAAGAGAGGTATAAATCTGAGAAATCCAGTCCATTGGGCTAATGGAGTCAATGAAGATGGATTGCTAGATATGGTTTAGTAGCAGAGGATGGCACTACAAAGCAAGGTAATCAAACACGGTACAATTTTAAAGGCTGGAATCAAATGGAATGGACTCTAATGGATGAAGGGCAATTAAGAATCCTTCATCATATAGACAGAGGGAAAGTAAATGATTAATACCAAGAACAAATTAAGAATTCCTTAGCAAATAATCAAAATGATAGAATCAAGGGAAACAGGAGCAATTAATAATTCACTGTTTATACCTAATTCTAAAGAAAACACAGAGAATAACAAAGACTGAAAATAGAGTGTAGTTAAACAAATTTTGATTTAATCTTTCTCTTTATTATTCAGACCATGAAACATAGATGACATAAAAGACAAGAAAACTATAACAGGAGATATAAGGGTACTCATTGATCCATACTTTGATTCAAGAATTTTGTAACAAGTCCTCTGCTATCAAGTCTGCATCCAGAGAGTCTAGCAACAATAGATTCCAACAACTTTTGTATTCACAAAATTTCAGTATTACAGCACAGTCTAAGAAATGCATCACCAACCCCAAATACTTCGAATGGAGAGGTATTTATACAAAATATGTTTACAAAATATCTAACAGAGATAATATCTAGTGATGAGTTATTACTTTTACAAGAAATGGAGAAATAAATGATGTTATGCTAGCTGCTCCACTTGGTTAGATGTGCTAGCTGTAGCCCCTGTAAGTCGGTCTTAAGCTCTTTTCCACTGATATTATGTGCTAGATAAACCGGCTTTCTCAGGTGTCTTTAATTCTGATGTGATACTCTTTGACTCATATGATCTTCATTTATTTATGTTTACTTACCTTATGGTAAATGGTGCAAAACATTCAATTCACCAAAGATACCAAAGATACCAAAAATATCTCTACAGGCTTTCCAACATACTTTGCCACCACTACTCTTCTTGTAACTTATGCCTCTGTAGCTTTCTCAAAGTCTCATTAGTCTCTGTGTACCTGACGAAATTAGGTGGGATGGTGAACAGATGTTTCACCTCATGCTCAATGTAAAATAAATTCTCCAATTTGTCATAAACGGTTTGGCCAGATGGCAGTGCATTCTCTGCTGAAGTACTTGATGATGCATTTACTTGATCAGCAACATATTTATTCAACTTCCGTGTCTACTCTACATGTCTCATTAGGCATTCATTACCTCCCAACAGACTTGGCAAACCCTTTTCATGCAAAATTGTAAATCTTTCTGTAAAAGAATCAATCTCCACCTCCATGTCCTGCCATCTCCTTTCCAAATTTTGCATTAGAGTTCTCATGGTTAGAACTTTCTTGATAGGCAAAATGGTGCCTGTCCTATCTCTGATGTCCAGTGCTCGTAGTTCTTCACTGATCTTGGTATTCAACAAGTGTATTAGCCTGTTAGCATATTCAGGCATGTGTCCCAATAAAGCTTTGGTTTTTTGAATCTCCACTTGGGCTGCTGCTATTAAATCAATCTGTTCATAAATAACTTGGATAGATCTCCAGACATTGCTAAGGGATTGATTGATGTTGGCCCACAAAATTCCTTTGATTTCTCCCAGAGGCTTATCTAAAGAGATATCCTTTTCTAATGCTCTCACCTTTTTCTCTAATGCCTTAACCTCCCTTGTCTTTTATGCCACGGTCATCTTGGATTTGTCATATCTTTTTTATAGTTTTTCCAATTACTCCTTGACCAATTTCAATTCAGATACTTGGAGTTTCAATTCCTCCATGGCTTTTATTAATTCCTCTGTCGTCATGGTAGTGCTGCTGCCTGGTGCTGTTGTTATTGTTGCTGCTGATATACCTGTAATGATTTGTGCTGTGATTGCTGGAATAGTGGGAAGCAATGTTGTTTCAGATGTGGAGGGGGCAGTTGTGCCTACAGGGACTCCTTCAGGTGGCTCGGAGGTCAACTCTCCCTGCTTTTCCTTTAGAGCTTTCTCAAGTGCCCGCTCTGTCCCACCCAATCTCTCATTAAGCCTCATAAGCAGGTCCATCATGTCTTCTTTTGACTTCTTTTTCACAACTTCTACAGTCTGTGGATGCATGGTAAGAGGCATTTTCAGCTATTTTATGAGGGCAACAATGTCCTCTTCTTTCTTCTTTATTAGTGCCTTAATGCCTTTGGCATCTTTGGGATCATGGCCCAACTCAATAATGATATCCTCCAAAGATCTTATCCTGTTGTCCTTGGCTAAAGAAGAGGCTTTCTCTAAATCTAGCTGAGCAGAGGTGTTGTTTAATGAGTTTTGCAATTTGTGAGCCAGCATTGCTTTATCTGCCAGCGAGGAGTAGACCATCTCTCCAGTTTGTTTATGCAGCTCAATCGGGTCGATAGGATGAATGTCCTTGGCCAATACCTCCAAATTTGTCCTAATATAGTCAGCTGCTGACTGTGGATATTGAACCTTGAGCTTGAAGTAACTCATGATCATTTTGCCCTCTTTGATGTCATAAGTAGACATCAACCTTTGCTAATTAGTGGGGGCCATCTTGAGTTATTGATTGTCAATCTGTATTCTGAGTGGATCATTCCTTGCTTTTATCTCCATGAATGTTCTTTTAATATCAGAGTCCTGCTTGCCTTGTGGCCTGGTGGATGAAACTTCCACACTATGCTACCTCTCTACCTCCTACCTGTGTGAGCTAGTTGATGTTTCCACTACCAGGGATGTTTCTTGAAAGACTATTTTCTACCCTTGAAGACTGCCTGTGGTTTCCTCAATAAATTCATCTTCTGATAAAGGGTTCAGTCTTTTCCTTTTTGTCCATGGTTCCTCTGCAAGCCCACTAATAGGTGTGCCCTCTTCCCTGTCCCTTTTTTTACCCTTTTCCTCGTTTAGACGAGTCTGCAATGTAGGAATCTCTATCGCTTTAGTTTGGACAGGAGGAATTTGTCCCTACTGATCTACCATTTCAGGTTGTTCTGTGTCACCCACTTCCTTGCCCTTTGTTGTCCCTGTAACTAGTGTACTGACCTCTTGTACAGGTTGCTGAGAAGTTCCATCAGAGGATGTACCAACTCCTGTTTGTTGTGGCAGTCTGAAAGATACCTGTCCAAAAGATTCCAAGTCAAGCGTTTTTTCAAGGTCTTCCATAGCCATCTCCATCTTTTCATGCTCACTAATTTGTTCTACTAATGTGCCCTCTACCCAGTCATCTTGATTAGAAAATTGTTCTATTTTAGGGATTCTATGATGCATATAGACTGACAGCCTGTTTCTTACTTTTCTATAACTTATAAAGCTATTTGGGTCATAAGGCACCCACCAAAAACTTTTCTTCAATTTAAGTTGTTCCCCTGATATCTTATGACCCTCTTCCCATGCCTCCCTCTTATGGATGATAAAAGGGCCCAACTGGTTTTTTATTCTCAATTGAGCCTTTTTCTTTGCACTACAGAAATGGGTTAAATCTGCATTGATAATCTGTCTAAAATATTCTAGTGCAAATAGTCTCACGGGCACATATCTAGGCAATCTGAAAGGTCTCAGCTCAAATCCATATATTTTGATTACAGTGTGATTCTGGTAGAAGTACCAGTCACCTATTCTGTACTATTTGGAAAGTTGTAGTATCTTCTTCATGTCACTAGTGATCCTAGGAAGGGGATGTCCTATCAACCGAGTGGACGTTGGGTGAATAAATAAGTCAATAAATTCACAGTAGGTGTAAGGACCCTCATGGTTTTTATGGAAGACTGAGCTCAAGAAAATTACAGACCTCCTTATTCCATTTGAATCCAATTTCCTGATGTGAAATGGAAAGCTATTGGGATGATAGTATAGCAGAAGGTGGTATATGAAAGATGAATACTTGAAGACTCCTGCTCTCTCCAAATTTATAAATTGGTCATGGATTTTGTTGGCAATGAATGTGGCATAGTCATATTTGACAGCACGGAGTTGTCCTGGAGTAAACATTGACAACAGAGATAGGGTGATGTCATCAACATATTCACTGGTATTGAATCTCAAAAGTAGGGATATCATGTCAATAATAAGCTGTCATGTTTTAGTGAACCAGACTTGTAGATAAGGAGGTGGGTCTGTAGGCTGACACTCTGGTAGCACGAACATTTTAGCAACCCGAGTTATCTCTGAATTGGACAATTTAGAAGCTTGGTCAAGTAAAAGTCCCATGGAAAGACGGGCAGGGGGCACATTGGGATGGAAATGTATCATCTCATTGATGGATTCGACAGTTATGTAAAAAAGGATAGTTTCAGAAGGAGACCTACTTGTTTCGGAAGGACACATAACCACACTCCAGATAGGGTCATAGTTGGCACAGCATTGGTGAATTATGTCTGGGAAGACATGGAAAGAGGGAAGGAAATATCTGGGTAGGTTGGATTCCCAAATTCCAGAAACATCAGAGTTATTTGCATGGTTGTCCCTGATTTGGCAGAAGGTTTGAAAATGGTTGTCAGAAGTAGTTATGTCTTGAATTTGAAAATCTTTGTCAGCCAAGGACAAATAATCCTGGTATTTGTGAGGTGCATTCAAGGGAGCAACATTGAGGGATGCGGGAGCTTCCATGTTTGGTTCTTGCGTTTTAAAACTAGAGGTCAGGTTTTTGTGAAAAAAATGGTCTAGAAAGCAATTTTGGGGCCTTTCTCTGAGAATTACAGACCAAACTTAACTTTAATTCAGCTCCTTGGGTAAAATTTATAGAGAAAAAACGCAATTTGTTGGGTTATTGGTAAAAACGGGTAAATACCTGGGTATACAGAGGAAAACAGTGCAACTGTAGGTTGACCAATGAACTGTGGAGCAAGATGCTAGAGTGCTAGCTAGGTGGCGGAGTTGGACTTGACTTGCATCAATTGGACGTAATTCACGTGCAACAGTGCTCGCAGTACAAATTGGTGAAAATGACAGTTTATGGAGATTTTAACAAAATTTGGCTTTCGCGGGGCTTTTTGGCATTTTTGGTTTGATGACATCATCAGGATGTGACGTCTTTTCGTTTAGTAGAAAGGTGGATGGTGACGTGGTAGTGATGTCAGCAAGGGGTTAACGGGAGGGCTGTAAGTTGTTTTGCCGCGCACCACTTATGGGCTAAAGTGGTTTTGGATGGGGGGGGGGGGCACGAGCAGCATAGGCGGTCGACACGCGTCCTAGTACGGGTGGTGATACCACCCTTCCCCCAGGCAGTAAAGTTCGGTAGTTATGGAGTCGTAATATAAGCACCAATCGTTAGATGTGAGGGCACTAATCGAATGGTGGGTGGGCTTCGGAGGTGACAGATGGTTAATGCGCGGGGGTCCCACATATAAAAAAATGTGTTTTTATTGATATCGGGGTAGATTTGACTGGTCTGCGGGTTTAAGTTATAATTAACGTGAGATTAATTAATCCTTCGAGCGTGTGGTGGGAAGGTTATCAATAGGTTCCAAATGAACTAATTAATCCCTTGTTTAACGAGTGATGACGGTTATAACTAAGCGAGGGCGAGATATTAGTATTTTTGGGGTTTTCCACATATATTTCTATAATACGGGAGGGGAACAAATTTATAGGGATTTAAATAATATATGTTAAAAATTAATATGAATTTTGAAATGAAACTGAAAGCGCGAAGTTTATTGTTAGGAAACTTAGGTTTAAAGGGGAAAAGAGGGGTTTTTCACAAGAAATGTGGCTATTATTCCTTAGTAACTAGAGCTCCACTCAGACATTTGATGAAAAATGCGATGAGTGATTTTAAGGATATTAAGTAGATCTCAATACCTTTAGGGTGAAGTTAGTGAATGACTTGGGGGAAGGGATGGAGGAGAGTTAGTAATAAAATCTGTCTCACTTGAGTTGCATCCAAACATCTGCCATGGTACTTGT
This sequence comes from Pinus taeda, assembly GCA_000404065.3. Taxonomy (NCBI): domain Eukaryota; kingdom Viridiplantae; phylum Streptophyta; class Pinopsida; order Pinales; family Pinaceae; genus Pinus; species Pinus taeda. Next base: position 220,731 of record APFE031060296.1, on the reverse strand, counting down.
GATAATAGTAAATGAACATCTTGAGAGACAGAATCAATCACAAGTCTCATTCTACATCTCCAACACCAAAACTACCTACCCAACCTACTTTGCCTAACATTTTTTCTTCTTTTACATTTGGGTGCATTTGAACTGGCAAACCCTTATAATCTTCTTTCTTATCATTACATGATAAACCTATCTAAATCTACACTTATTTCTTCCAATGGCTTAGATTGAACTGTTGAGCTCCTTTGTTTCTCTACCTATCTATTTATTTGCCAAGATTGAACAGTTTGGACAAATCTTCTTCTCTATCTCTAAAACCAGTAAATTGAAACATGAACTAGCCAAGATTAAACTGTTTGGTCATCCATCCATGGTAGCATAAATCAACAAGTTGCACACCATCAGATCTTTGCAAAAATAGAACAGTAGTGGCATTTTTGACTTGCACACTTTCATGGTCCTTTGTTTGGGGTTCATTTCTTTCATTTTCTTAACCATTTCATTCTTCTTTCCCTTTGATTTTTTTTTTAGGGCATACCCTCTTTACATTTTTTTAATTTTTGATTTTTTGACAATATGGAAAACCTTTGGAACCAGAAAAGGTATGAACATATTACAGAGCCTACCAATGCCAATCATGAAATATGACACCTATTGCTATAGGAACCTAATAGTGGCTCCACTTGGGGATGGCTTTCCCTGGTGGAAAGTCAAGAACAGCAGGTCAGATAGCCTTCCCCATAAATTTTGATTGTGGTTCTGAAACCTCCTTCTGCTGGTTGCTTTATTATATGTATGATAGTTCTACTTTATGAAGCTTAGGGCTTTCTCTTCGGGCTTCAACTTCAGCAAGTTACCATCCAATCCAAGCTAGGACATTACCAAATATAAAATATGTACAGGTTAAAGCAACATATATCAGACAACTAGATCAAAGTAATGCTTGAGCATCTGACCATTGACTGGCCCTTCCTCAGCTTCTGTGCCATCCAGGCTCCTCAAAAAATATGTATTATTCCCTTGCAAGGCCTGGATAATATAAGGTCCCTTCCATAGGAAGTCAAACTTCCCATGCTTTCCTTTATCTTCTTTCCTAGAATCCCACTTTAAAACTTTGTCTCCCATGTAGAAATATTCTGCCTTAGTCCTTTTTTCAAATATCTTCTTGAGTTTTTCTTGTAGCACTTGAGATCTTTGATATACTTCCTCTCTGGTCTGCTATAAATGAATGGTCTGATTTACTCTTCTCTGAATGTTATTGGGTTTTGCCTGAGTTTCTTGCAGTAATTTGATCACAGGGACCCCCAAAGATTAAGGGAATACAGCATCCAAGCCATCAAATAGCTCATAAGGGCTAGTTCCAATTGATCTCTGTGTACTTAATATGTCTGCACATAGTGCATTTGTAAGCTTCTTGTGCTAGTTTTTCTTGTTCTCTTCCAACAATTTCTTAATAATATTGATCAGGCTTTTATTGGAAGATTCAGCTAGGCCATTACCCTTAGGGTAATAGGCTGTGGAATGGCCTAAAATGATATGGTATTTGTGGCAAAAATTTATCATTTTCCTGGATTTGAAGGCAACAACATTGTAAGTTATGATCTTTTCAGGACAGCCAAATCCGGACAGTATGTTTGTTTCTAAGAATGCTATAATTATTGTATCATTGGCTTGTCTGGTAGGAATGGCCTCTATCCACTTGGTGAAGTAGTCTGTGGAAGTGAGGATCCATTTATGCTGGCCAAAGGAGGGAGGATGGATTCCTCCAATGAAATCTAGACCCCATTGTTGGAAAGGCTTTTATGTGGAAATTGGTTTAAGGGGTAAGGGTAAAAGCTTCCTCTTGCCTTCAAAAATTTGACATTTATGGCAAGAGGTAACAAATTTCTTCACATCAGTAAAGAGGGTGGGCCAATAAAATATAACCCTTAGGATTTTATCTGCTGTTGATTTCCAGTAAAGATGTCCACCACAGTCCCCTGCATGAAACTCTTTGAGCACTTTGTTAGCTTCATCTCTTGTTAAACAATTTAATAAAATACCCTCATGATTTTTCCAAAATAAAGCATTATTTAAAATACAGAATTTTGAAGCTTTCATTTTTAGAAATCTTTTCTTTGTTCTAGATAACCCTGGCGGAGCCTACAGGTTTGATAATATGTGAATTATATCAGCATAACAAGGTGATTCTAGGAAGGCTTGATTAATCTGTGGAGTCACCATCTCCTATTCATTATCCAGTTCATTGATGTCAAGGGCTTGAAATTTTGTTTCAGCCATTAGTTTAGCTAATCCTTATCCCTTTATCAGCTTTGTTGGTTTTATTTCAATATCATATTCCAAAATATTAGCTATCCATTTGCCACATTTGCCTTCAATTCCTTCCTGAGTTAGGATATCTTTGACAATAGTACTTGGCACATAAGCTATTACATGAGAGTATAAGATATAAACTCTAAATTCCTTAATATCTTTTACAAGTGCATAAGCCTGTTTTTCCATGATTTGATATCTAAGCAGTGCATCCCTAAGTGCTTTACTAAAAAAGGCCATGGGATTTTCACATCCTTGATCATATTTTTGTAGTAAAACAACAAAAATGGTGTGTTCTGATGCAAATGAAAAGATTATGAAATCCCTATCAAATTTTGGACTTGTAAGGATTGGTGTTCTAGTTAAAGCCATTTTGATTTCATCAAATGCTTGTTTGGCTTCTACTGTCCATTTGACCTTGGAATCCTTTTTTAACATGTTGTTCAGTAGTCTGATTAATTTAGCCAGATTGGGTATGAATCTCCTTAGGAAGTTGATCTTTCCGAGGAAAGCTTGAAGTTCTTTGATATTTCTGGGGTGAGGAACTTGCAAAATGGCTTGTATTCTATCTGGAACAATTCTAATGCCTTCTTTGGAGATGATGTGGCCTAACAATTTTCCTTCTTCTAGCCCAAACAGTGAATTCTTAAGGTTTAAAGAAATACCATACTTTCTGCATATTAGAAACACTCGCCTCAAATCATCTAGGTGTTGCTAATCTGTTTTGGAAAACACAGTAAGGTCATCTAGATATATGACCTAAAAATCATGGATTTCTTTTGCAAAAGCTATGTCCATGGCCTGTTCAAAGGTTTCCCCTGCATTCTTAAGTCTGAATGGAATTTTTACATATTTGAAAGTTCCCCATGGTGTGGAAAAGGCAGTTTTTTCTTGATCATGATGGTGGATCAGAATCTGATTAAAACATGAGAATCCATTTAAAAGTGAAATCCTAGAGGCACTTACCACCCTTTGTAAAATGTGATCCGTCTTGGGCAAGGGGTAATTTTCTTTCAAAGAAACTTTATTCAGATTCCTTAAGTCCACACACAGTCTGATTTCCCCTGTTTTCTTCCTAGTGGGTACTAGATTGGACACCCATTCTGAAAATCTGATAGGAGCAATTATTCATGCCTCATGCATTTGTTTGATTTCTTTTTCAATTAGGAGAAGAAGTACAGGGTTAATTATTCTTAGTTTCTTTCTAAATGGCTTCTGATTTTCTTTAATGGGTATAGTATGTTGAATTACAGAGGTATCATAAGATTTGAGATCCTCATAACTCCAGGCAAAAACATCCTGGAATTCTTTTAACAGTTCAACATATTTAAGCTTTTGATCAGGGGGCAAGGTTTTGGACAATTTTATCATTTTTGGATTTTCCTCAGTCCCTATGTTGCAGTCTTCAATGTTAGCTTTTATAGGTTGCATTTTAGGCTTCTTTGGGATATCATTAGAATCAAAGAAATCTTCTAGGGGAGTTAATCCTTTGGGTAAACAATTATTTTTTAAATCAATAACTTCAGCTTCTCCTTCACCATATCGTTAATATCTCTCTTTAAGATCCTACATTTCTTCTTTGGTAAAGTATGTGGGATGTAGACTTTGAATTGCACTTTCTACCGAAATGTTTGTTTGTAATTTTTTTGTTTGATCAAACTCATTGACAGTGTCAAGGTCTATATTAGTGCTGGAAAATTCTTCCTCTAGAGTTAAAAAATTGTTGATCTGGATGTCATTGTCAAACACTTGCCAACATTTACATTATCAGGTATGGCTGGCCTATGTCTGACCTCAGCTGTGAACTGATGATTAGGTTCAAACAGTAATTTCCGAGTGCTGGCAAATTTTGCCAAGCTGTGGGCATGCAAATTATGCTTCCTTAGGATTTTGGCAAGTTGTGTTTCATGAATTGTGTTGAGGATTTCAATTACCGTTCCTCTATAGGTTCTCAGTCTGGGATCAATTATGAGGAAGTTTCCTTTTATTTGTTGAATTACTAAATCAGAGTCTCCCAAAACTGATATCTTGTTCGCCCCTAAACTTTTGAGCAGTTTAAGTCCTAGCAGCAGGGCTTCATATTCAACCATGTTATTGGTTCATTTAAAGTTTAACCTATAAGCATGACCCTTAGCATGGTCATTCTCTAGATTATGCACCCAGATTCCAGCTCCTACTCCTAATTTGTTAACTGAACCATCAAATTCTAAATACCAAAACGTTTCATGTTCATAGTCAGTATTAGGGGTCTCAATGATTTGCTTTATGGGTAGATACATTTCTTTATTTTTAGCTGGTTTGTCTTGGTCGTCTGATGTATCGTTATTCTCGGAAATTTCTCGAATGTGAGAACTAGAGTTTTTGTTTGAAATCTCTGCTTGTTCAAGTGGTAAAACTTTGATATCAGCTGGGGGATTTGTTTCAGCATTAAAGAGAATGAAGGAATCTAAGTTAGAGTGTATGGAGTAGATAGGGAAATTCTAGGGTTTCTCTTAACTACTTACCACATACTTCATTAAAGTCTCTCTATATAACTTCTTTGGTTGCCCAAATACTGAAATAGTTGCATAAGACATGTCCAACTGTAATAAGCCTTGCAATTTTTCTCCCCAAGACCTAGACAACAACATGCCATATTTGGACGGAATGTCAGCTACCACTATGTCCATTAAATGGTTTTGGCAGGGTATTGTTCTAGTGATACACATAGATCTTTGATCAGTCCTAGACATTTGATCTAGCTGGAGTCAAAGGAGAATAAGTCTTTGTATGGCCTGGTAATATCTAGATTCAACTTCTCCATTACAGATTTGGGCATTAAGTTATGAGAAGCACCAAAATCAAACATGGTGTTATGAAGAGCTTTATCATGTATGTTCAGACTTACATAGAAAGGAGGGATACCTCCATCTACAGATTTTCCGTTTACCTCAGGTCCAAAAATCAATTCAGGATGGTCACAAACATATTCACTGAATCTTAATTCATAGGAATTTGGAGTGATCTACTGATTTGACTTCTATAGACATCATGCTTAGGCAATTCTGACAATGGAATGGCTATCTTTAATTTCCCTATTTCTGTCTCAAGATTGAAAGGTTTTCCACTTTGGATTTTTGTATTTCTAATTAGTGGGATTTTCTTGTTTTGCTGGATTTTATGTGTTTTTCTCTATATTAGGAGTGGTATTATTGGCTGAGGATGCTTTTAGATCAAATTCTAAAGGTTCTTCCACATCTCCTTTAGAAGGAATGGAAGTGGAGTGCTATCTCTCAATTTGTTGTTCATCTAATATATCTTTAATTATTGGATGTTTTGGGTTAGAACTGGTTCCAGGAGGGGCTTGTACAGGGGGTTTATTGATTTTAATTTTGTTCGGCTACTTGGCCTCCTTCTGTTTATTGATTTCAGGGACATCTATTCTCCTGCTTCTAAAATTGTATTGTTTGTGGACTTCATAGATTGTTGTGTCATATCCCTCCCTAAAATCAAATGACTCACCTGACTGTGTTTGGAATTTTTCAAGAGTGTGAGCTTCTTGGTCTTCTCGAGTTAGGAAAACTTCTTGTTCATTGTTGACGCCCATTAAGCTGATTTGAGTGTCTTCCAGTGGTTCCTCAGAAGTTGAGGCTTCAGGAAAATTTTCTTGAAATGGGGGCCTAATATTTTGATCAAGTCCATACTTTCCAATGTTAGGGTTCTGATTCTTCTTGAAGTTTGGATTTCTTGCAGTGTTTGGTTGGCCATTCTAAGAGGAATTCCTCTCAATGGTTTCTACTCTATCCCCAAGTCTGTCCATTCCTTTAATGATAGCATCTAATTTTTGTTCAAAGGCAGATGGTTCTTCTTTGAAAGGTATCTTTCTTTCAGCTCTAGCCCGAGCTCACTTAAAAATCAGGTTAGTCTCTACACTTACAACTATACTTTGCATTTCCTCTAGGTCTCTAGGAGCTCTTTCCCTAAGTTGATATGCCATGTCAGAGTCGAATGCATCAATTTGATCAGGGCTAAATCAGGAGAAGGTCAAAGATTTTGGGGAATAGCATTGTAAACATTATTGAATTTGGTGCAGTAATCTTGAACAATTTCTTGTGCACCTCTTTTCAAGCCTTCATATTATGATAAAATGTGTAGAGGATATTTCTTCTTTTCCCATCTATTCAAGAAGGTTTGATAAAGATCTTGAGGGTCATTGATACTGTTTGCCGGGAGGGCTCTAAACCAAATTCTAACATCTCCAGTCAAACTTTGAACAAAAATTCTCATTCTAACATCATCATCATCAACTTCATATATTTCAAAATAATCTGTCATTTTCTTAGTATGCTATTGAGCTGTGTATGAGCCTGTACCATCAAGAGGGGTGATTTTTCTTTGATAGTCTTGGGGCATAGCCCCTAAGTTGGCAAGAAAGTTGAGAGGAGCATATATGTTTGCCATGTTAACGGGGATATGTGTGACAACTGGTGCAGTAGGAACATCAACAGGGATTGGAATAGTGGATGGAAGAGTGGAAGGGGTAGCTTGAGGTTGGGATAAGTGAGGTGCTAATGGTGGATTTGGAGAAGGGATAGTAATTATAGGAAGATTTGGTGTTTTACCAGAGGTAAGCTCAGGTTGAAGAGAGCTCTCCAAGTGTTTATCAAGATGTGGATTAACAACTCCCAGCCACAGATTTTTAGTGAATACTAGATCTTGAAGTGTGTGAATTAATCTAGATTCAGAACAGGTCCCAAATGAAGGATTTTCAAAATAATTAGCACAAGGTTGATCTTCAAGGTGAATTGACTTCACAGGATAGGATTTTGACCTAGATAGAGGCCGAAAAATAGCAGAATTTTCTGGGCTTCCTTCTCTTCTAAGAATTTTGGGAATCAGATTAGGATTATCAAACACAAGTGGTGGATTTGGATCAGGGTCTGATCTGGTGTAACGAATCCTTTCTGAAGCCAAGTTTTTAGGTGTATAATTGATTTTTCTGCTAATGGGATTGAGGCTACAACTTTAACTGCTTCTCTAAGAGATCTCAGATATGAAAATTGTGAACTTTATTAAAGATTTATAAATCAGGAACTAATCATATATTTGAAACTAACAGTCCAATCTTATAGGCTAGACCAGAGATAGACTGAAGCAACTTTTATTTACTTCTGCCATTCCAAAACAAAGGCATTTCAGAAGCTAATTGGCTAACTTTCAAGCTCTGTCTATAGCTTATAAAATGGATAACAGTAATAAATAAACATTTAAAGTTCCCCAGTGGAGTTGCCAATGATGTTATCACTCAAGTTGTTCCCTAAGAAAGTTGTAAGAAAGGGAATACGGACGAGGTAACCACAGACCAATCTTTTAGACAGAGATTCTAGCCAATCTGCATCGAGAGAGGGCTCTCTCTTTATGTTTTAACTTTATTTTGAAAGATGTTAGGCTAGTTATGATGTTCAGGGGTTCTGTTTGATTGTTGGATGGTGAGATTCAGTAAAACAGAGGTATAAATCTCAGAAATCCAGTCCATTGGGCTAATGGAATCTATGAAGATGGATTGCTGGATATGGTTTAATAACAGAAGATGGCAGTACACAGAGGTAATCAAACATGGAACAATTTTAAAGGTTGGAATCAGATGGAATGGACTCTAATGGATGAAGAGCAATTAAGAATCCTTCATCATATAGACAGAGGGAAAGTAAATGTTTGCTACCACAAAGCAATTATGAATTCCTTAGCAAATAATCAAAATGATAGAATCAAGGGAAACAGGAGCAATTAAGAATTCACTGTTTATACCTAATTCTGAAGAAAACACAGAGAATAACAAAGACTGAAAACAAAGCGCAGTTAAACAAATTCTGATTTAATCTTTCTCTTTATTATTCAGACCATGAAACATAGATGACATAAAAGACAAGCGAACTATAATAGGACATATAAGGGTAGTCATTGGTACAACTGCATCCAAAGAGTCTAGCAACAATAGATTCCAAGAACTTTTGTATTCAGAAAATTTCAGTGTTAGAGCGCAGTCTAAGAAATGCATCACCAACCCCAAATAATTCGAATGGGAATGTATTTATACAAAATATGTTTACAAAATATCTGACAGAGATAATATCTAGTGATGAATTATTGCTTTTCGAAGAGATGGAGACACGTAGTCTTGAAAACAAGGAAGAAATAAATGATGCTGTGCTGGCTGCTACGCTTGGTCAAATGTGTTGGCTATAGCCCCTGTAAGTCAGTCTTCAACTATTTTCCACTGATATTATTTGCTAGCTACTCTGGCTTTCTTAGGTGTCTTTAATTCTATTGTGATACTCTTTGACTCATAGGATCTTCATTTATTTATGTTTACTTACCTTATGGTAAATGGTGCAAAACATTCAATTCACCAAAGATACCGAAGATACCAAAAATATGTCTACAGTGTTTCTAGCATACTTTTCCACCACTGCTCTTCTGGTAACTTATGTCTTTGTAGCTTTCTCAAAGTCTCATCAATCTCTGTGTACCTGGAGAAATTAGGTGGGATGGTGAACAAATGTTTCACCTCATGCTCAATGTAAAATAAATTCTCCAATTTGTCATAAAGGGTTTGGCCAGATGGCAGTGCATTCTCTACTGAAGTACTTGATGATGCATTTACTTGATCAACAACAAATTTATTCAACTTCTGTGTGTACTCTACATGTATCACCAGTCGTTCATTACCTCCCAATGGACTTGGCAAACCCTTTTCATGCAAAATTGTAAATCTTTCTGTAAAATAATTAATCTCCACCTGCATGTCCTGCCATCTCCTTTCCAAATTTTGCATTAGAGTTCTCATGGTTAGAATTTTCTTGATATGTAGAATGGTGCCTGTCTTGTCTCTGATGTCCAGTGCTCCTAGTTCTTCACTGGTCTTGGTATTCAAAAAATCTATTAGCATGTTAGCTTCTTCAGGCATGCGTCCCAATAAAGCTCTAATTTTTTGAATCTCCACTTGGGCTGCTGCTACTATTAAATCAATCTATCCATAAATAACTTGGATATATCTCCACACATTGCTAAGGGATTGATTGATGTTGGCCCACAAAATGCCTTTGATTTCTCCCAGAGGCTTATCTAAAGAGAGATCCTTTTCCAATGCTCTCACCTTGTTCTCTAATGCCTTAACCTCCCTTGTCTTCTCTGCCATGGTCATCTTGGATTTGTCATAGCTTTTTTCTAGTTTTGCCAATTGCTCTTTGACCAATTTCAATTCAGATACTTGGAGTTTCAATTCCTCCATGGCTTTTATTAATTCCTCTATGGTCATGGTAGTGTTGCTGCCTGGTGTTGTTTTTGTTGCTGCTGCTGATGTATCTGTAATGATTTGTGCTGTGATTGATGGAACAGTGGGAGGCAATGTTGTTCAGATGTGGAGGGGGCAGTTGTGCCTGCAGAAACTCCTTCAGGTGGCTGGGAGGTCAACTCTCCCTGCTTTTCCTTTAGAGCTTTCTCAAGTGCCCACTCTGTCTCACCCAATCTCTCATTAAGCCTCATAAGCAGGTCCATCATGTCTTCTTCTAACTTTTGTTGCACAACTTCTGCAGTCTATGGATGCATGGTAAGAGGCATTTTCAGCTCTTTTCTGATGGCAGCAATGTCCTCTTCTTTGTTCTTTATTAGTACCTTAATGCCTTTGGCATCTTTGGCATCATGGCCGAGTTCAATAATGATATCCTCCAAAGATTGTACCCTATTGTCCTTGGCTAGAGAAGAGGATTTCTCTAAATCTAGCTGAGCAGAGGTGTTGTTTAATGAGTTTTGCAATTTTTGAGCCAACATTGCTTTATTTGCCAGTGTGGAGTAGACCATCTGCCCAATTTGTTTATTTAGCTCAATCTGGTCCACAAGATGAATTTCCTTGGCTAATACCTCCAAATTTGTCCTAATATAGTCAAATGCTGACTGTGGCTATTGAACCTTGGGCTTGAAGTAACTCATGATCATTTTTCCCTCTTTGATTTCATAAGCAGACATCAACCTTTGCTGGTTAGTGGGGCCCATCTTGAGGTATTGATTGTAAATCTGTATTCTTAGTGGGTCATTCCTTGCTTTTATATCCGTGAATGTTCTTTTAATATCAGAGGACTACTTGCTTTGTGGCCTAGTGGATGAAACCTCCACACTATGCTACCTCTCTAGCTCCTACCCATGCGAGCTAGTTGATGTTTCGACTACCGGGGATGTAACCTGACTAACTATCTTCTGCCCTTGAAGACTACCTGTGGTTTCCTGAATAAATTTATCTTCTGATAGAGGGTCCAGTCTCTGCATTTTTGTCCTTGGTTGCTCTGCAGACCCACTGATAGGTGTGCCCTCTTCCCTATCCCTTTACCCTTTTTCTTGTTTAGAGGAGTCTGCAATGCAGGAATCTCTACCGCTTTAGTTTGGATAGGAGGAATTTGTCCCTGCTGATCTACCATTTCAGGTTGATCTATGTCCACTACTTCTTTTCCCTTTGTCGTCCATGTAACTGGAGTGCTGGCCTCTTGTACAGGCTGCTGAGAAATTCCAGCGAAGGATGTACTAGCTCTTGTTTGTTGTGGCAATCTGAAAGATACCTATCCAAAAGAGTCCAGGTCAAGGGTTTTTCAAGGTATTTCATAGCCATCTCCATCTTTTCCTACTCACTACTTTGTTCTACTAATGTGCCCTCTACCCAGTCATCTTCATTAGAAAACTGTTCTATTTCAGGGATTTTATGATGTATATAGACTGACAGCCTGTTTCTTACTTTTCTGTCACTTATAAAGCTATTTGGGTCATAAGGCACCCACCAAAAACTTTTCTTCAATTTAAGTTGTTCCCCTAATATCTTATCAGCCTCTTCCCATGCCTCCCTCTTATGGATGATAAAAGGGACCAACTGGTTTTTTATTCTCAACTGAGCCTTTTTCTTTGCACTACAAACATGTGTTAAATCTGCATTGATAAGCTGTCTGAAATATCCTAGTGCAAATGGTCTCATGGGCACATATCTAGGCAATCTGAAAGGGCTCAGCTCACATCCATATATTCTGATTACAGTGTGATTCTGGTAGAAGTACCAGTCACCTATTATGTACTATTTGGAAAGTTGTAGTATCTTCTTCATGTCACCAGTGAGCCTAGGAAGGGGATGTCCTATCAACAGAGTGGATGCTGGGTGAATAAATAAGTCAGTAAATTCACAGTAGGTGTAAGGACCCTCATAGGTTTTATGGAAGACTGAGCTCCAGAAATTACAGACCTCCTGTTTCCCTTTGAATCCAATTTCCTGATGTGAAATGGAAATCTATTTGGATGATAGTATAGCAAAAGGTGGTAAATGAAAGATGAATACTTGAAGATTCCTTCTCTCTCCAAATTTATAAATTTGCCATGGATTTTGTTGGTAATGAAGGTGGCATAGTCATATTTGATAGCAGGGGGTTGTCCTGGAGTAAACATTGACTACAGAGATAGGGTGATGTCATCAACATATTCACTGGTACTGAGTCCCAAAACTAAGGTTATCATGTCAACAATAAGCTATCCTGTTTTAGTGAACCAGACTTGTAGATAAGAGGTGGGTCTGTAGGCTGACACTCTAGTAGCATGGACATTCTAGCAACCCGGGTTATCTCTGAATTGGACAATTTAGAAGCTTGGTCGAGTGAAAGTCCCATGGAGAGACGGGCAGGGGGCTCAGTGGGATGGAAATGTATCATCCCATTGATGGATTCGGCAATTATGTAAAAAAGGACAGTTTTAGAAGGAGACCTATTAGTTTCGGAAGGACACATAACCGCTCTTCGGACAGGGTCATAGTTGGCACAACATTGGTGAATTATGTCTGGGAAGACGTGGATAAAGGGAAGGAAATATTTGGGTATGTTGGATTCCCAAATTCCAAAAACATCAGAGTTATTTGCATGGTTGTCCCTGATTTGGCAGAATGTTTGAAGATGGTTGACAGAAGTAGTTATGTCTTGAATTTGAAAATCTTTGTCAACCAAGGACAAACAATCCTGGTCTTTATGAGGTGCATTCAAGGGAGCAACATTGAGGGCTGCGGGAGCTTCCATGTTCGGTTCTTGTGTTTTCAAACCGGAGGTCAAGTTTTTGTGAAAAAACTGGTCTAAACAACAGTTCTGGGACCTTTCTCTGACAATTACAGACCGAACTTAACTTGAATTCAGCTCCTTGGGTAAAATTTACAGAGAAAAAATGCAATTTGCTGGGTTATTGGTAAAAACGGGTAAATACCTGGGTATACAGAGGAAAACAATGCAACTGTAGGTTGACCAACGTAGTATGGAGCAGGATGCTGGAGTGCTAGCCGGGTGGTGGAATTGGACTTGATTTGTGATCAACTGGACGTAATTTGCATGCAGCAGTGCTTGCAGTAAAAATTGGTGAAAATGATAGTTTATGGAGTTTTTAACAAAATTTGGCTTTCGCGGGGATTTTTGGTGTTTTTGGTCGGATGACGTCATCAGGATGTGGCGTCTTGTCGTTTAGCATAAAGGTGGATGGTGACATGGCAGTGACGTCAGCGAGGGGTCAGTGGGAGGGCGGTAAGTTGTTTTTCCCCGCACCGCTTATGAGCTAAAGTGGTTTTGGACAGGGGGCGTGAGCAGTGTGGGCGGTTGACACGCGTCCTAGTATGGGTGGTGATACCACCCATCCCCCAAGCACTAATGTTCAGCAGTCATGGGGTCGTGATATGAGCGCCAACTGTCGGATGTGAGGGCGCTGATTGGACGATGGGCGAGCTTCAGAGGTGATAGATGGTTAATGCGCAGGGGGACGACATATAAAAAATGTGTTTTTAATGATATCGGGGCGGATTTGACTGGTCTGCGGGTTTAAGTTATTAATTAATGTGAGATTAATTAATCCTTCGACTGCGTGGCGGGAAGGTTATCAATATGTTCCAAATGAACCAATTAATCCCTTGTTTAACGAGTGATCATGGTTATCACTAACCGGGGGTGGGATATTAGTATTTTTGGGGTTTTCCACATATATTTATATAATATGGGAGGGGAACAAATTTATAGGGATTATAATATATGTTAAAAATTAATATGAATTTTGAAATGAAACTGGAAACACCAAGTTTAATGTTAAGAAACTTAGGTTTAAAGGGGAAAAGAGGGTTTTTTCACAAGAAATGTGGCTATTGTTCCTAAGTAACTAGATCTCCACTCAGGCATTTGATGAAAAATGGGATGAGTGATTTTAAGGATATTAAGCAGATCTCAATACCTTTAGGGGGAAGTTAGTGAATGACTTGGGGGAAAGGACGGAGGAGAGTTAGTAATAAAATCTGCCTCACTTGAGTTGCATCCAAACATCTGCCATGGTACTTGTGATAACAGTAAAATGAACATCTTGAGAGACAGAATCAATCACAAGTCTCATTCTGCATCTGCAACACCAAAACTGCCTACCCAACCTACTTTCCCTAGCATTTTTTCTTCTTTTTCATTTGTGTGCATTTGAACTGGCAAACCCTCATAATCTTCTTTCTTATCATTACATGATAAACCTATCTAAATCTACAGTTATTTCTTCCAAGGGCTGAGATTGAACTATTGAGCTCCTTTGTTTCTCTACCTATCTATTTATCTGCCAAGATTGAACAGTTTGGACAGATCTTATTCTCTATCTCTAAAACCAGTAAATTGAAACATGAACTAGCCAAGATTAAACTATTTGGCCATCCATCCATGGTAGCATAAATCAACAAGTTGCACATCATCAGATCTTTGCAAAAATAGAACAGTAGTGGCATTTTGGACTTGCACACTTTCATGGTCCTTTGTTTGGGGTTCATTTCTTTCATTTTCTTGACCATTTCATTCTTTTTTTTCTTTTTTTTCTCTGCAAAGACTAAAATCTATTAACTGTAAAGCGAAATATTTTTACATGGAGTTGAGGCCTCAGAGATCAGAGCCCGAGAGACCTCAGCACTGCAGAACTGCCCCGTTACAAAAAGAACTTGGGGAGACCAATTACATGGAGCTAGAAACCAGATATTAAACCCAGAGATAGACTTGTAGAATGAAGATGGAGACATTGATAGCAGAAAAGCCGAAATTCTTAGCAGACCAGCCGGTAAGTATACCACCACTTCCCTGAAAGGTAGCCAGAACATCAGACTGAAGATGCTGAACCTTGACTATGAGCAGAAAAGCCTGGAGGTGGCCATCTGAGCAGTATCAAAAACAAAAAGGAGAAAAGCAATCACAGGTGGCATTAAGCTTCCATATCCTCACCAGGAGTCTTCTCCGCAACCAGACACGTGCTGCCAATCCTCAAAATTTCATTGCCATTCATCTCACTGACAGGGTTTGCCAAGGGGTTACTTGAGGCGCCAAGAGTCCCTTCCCCAGCAACTGGGTATATGTCCTCAAGGGGCGGAATGCTTTTGGGCGGAATGTCCTCCTGATCAAACTTGTCACTTTGTCGAATCTCCGGACCTCCCTCATCTATTGAATGCTCACTGCTTTGAGAAGGATTAGGAGCAATGCATGACAGAGGGGAAATTTGATTTTCTTCTTCTGAAAGGATTATGGTAATGTTAGCGGTAATCAGAGGCCTATTAAAATTTCTTTGAAATTTGAAATGCGTTGTTTGGAAAGCGCTCTTTGGAATAGGCTTGCGCCCAGGGCTTAGTGGAGGAAAATTCTCATGAGAGGAGGGAAGATTAATGGGCGATTTTTCAGGGTCCCCTGAATGACCGACAGATGGATGATTGCCGCTGCCTCGACGCCCCCCGGAACGGTTCCTCCTGCTTTGGCAAACCATTATGAAAAGCACAGGTGAAGGCACAGAGAGACCAGAGATACCAGAGACAAGAACATGGCTATGTCAAGATGACCTAGAGACCAAATTAAACACACAGAGAAAGCTCGAGATGGATATACAGCATGACCAATTCTAAATTCAAGGGTTGTGGATAGCTTACCCCTTAAAACCGTGATAATCCTTCCGTGGGGAACCTTGGCGTAATCGAAACTTTCCAAGAAATATAGAGAGCCTGTCTGAAGCTTGCCTCTGTTGGCAAGATTCTGCCTATCACCAAAACCCACATCAAACCAGAGCCCGAAGCCGAAAGACTGAGCGCGAGGAGTGAATAGAGCACAGAGGATCGACATGATTATAACAGTCACATTGTTGCATTGAGGCACGCACTCCATTAATGCAGAAATCCTGCAGTATCCAACCTTAATAACTACCTTCCTCTTGCACGAGGTGAAAACCTGGGAGGCCACACTTCCATGCAGCTCGCAGTACCTGGTTTTATTATCTTGCATGAGTTTCATTAAATTAAATTGTGCCACCCGCATCCGGGGGTTGACCATTTCATTCTTATTGCCCTTTGATTTTTCTTTTAGGGCATACCCTCTTTACATTTTTTTAATTTTTGATTTTTTGACAATATGGAAAACCTTTGCAACCAGAAAAGGTATGAACATATTACAGAGCCTACCAATGCCAATCATGAAATATGACACCTATTGCTATACGAACCCAACACAATCTATGTGAGGAATAAGTGTTTGATGGGAAAATAGATATACATATAGGTGCATGCATGATGATGGGTTACACTTTTGGCCCAAATGTGGGAATGGGATTTCAAGTTTTTCCTCTTTTATTGGATTTAAACCCTCAAAGTTCATATAAACATTATGAATTTTGATTCAAGATAAAAATAAAATATATGGAAAGTTATGTTGTTATTCTAATGATATATTTTGCATCTCTCAATTTTCCATTAAATGCAATACTTGTCCTTGCAAATTTTCGCACATCTTGGGAGGTATGTGTGTGGCCATGTAGCATAACTTAGTATAAAATGTGTAAATTTAATATATATATGTGTGTGTGTGCGCGCTTGTGTGTGCGTGGTGTATGTATGTCTGTATGTATTTTGTGTGTGTTTGTGTGTGTCTTGTATATATATATATTATATATATGTATATGATGATATATAGAGAGAGAGAGAGAGAGAATTAAGTTTTTCATAATTAATTTTTTTTCCTATGCAAAATTATATTTTTTTATTATTTTTCAAAATTGGCAAAGCAATATTTCAATTTCATTATGGAGACACGTGTTCACTCACGATTTTTTTCATATCTTTAAATAAATTGAAAAAATAAGAATATGAAGAGGACTCACAAACAAAGATAGTGCTATATTTTTGAAATTTTATCGCTCTTTATATTTTATGTTATTGATTTTTTATTAAGCCCCTTTGAAACTGTGCAAAAAAAATTCAAGCATTATGTTTAAAAGAAATTATATGGAAAATACCATATGAATTCGAAAGTGTAAAACTCATATGCTATTGGATAGATGATTCTTTCATGAATCCAAAATGATAAATTCTGCCACTTAAGGAAAAATTATGCCCTAAATTCACTAGGGTACAAAATAGGGTTGCAGCGAAATTTGCATAAGGGTTGCTAAAGCTTTGATTTTTAGGACCTTAGAAGATTAATCGAGTGCTTAAAATGCTCGATTGAGAACTTGATTTTGAAATTCAAATAGGTCAATCAAGGGTTTAATGAACCTTTGATCGAGTCCTTAACATGGTTAAATAAAGGCTCAATCTAGCTTTAAAGACCGATATAACCAATAGATCAATCTAAATTTAAGGCTACATCTAGCCTATAACTAGATCTACCTTTATTGTTAGATCGATTTAAGGATCGACCAAGGTTGTGGCTCAATCGAGCTTTATGGTTCGATTGATCTCCTAGACAACCTCGTGTTACATTGTCTAAACCCCCAAACAACTCAATCGAGGGCTTAAATGTTCCTCGATCAAGTGCTTAAAATGCCTCAATTGAGATATTGTTTTTCACTCAGAATTCAACTTCTCTCACCAAAAAGTGTAGCCCAGCTCCATGCGCTCACCCAAACCATAGTATGGATAAGTCAATTAAGTAATAGTTTGTAACTCACTATGGTTTATAAGATTTCTGTAAAAAATGAAATATTTCATTGTATGCTCCCCGTAATAAAATATCTAAGCAAGGAAAATTTTCTATGAAAAATCATAAATTTTAAAATCAAATTATGAAAGTTTACTATTCTGAATAGATTAGATGTTAGTAGTTTCTAAAATTAGCATTGGAAATATAATTTACATTGTAATTGATGTGTGTTGATCAAAGTATGCAAAGGTAGTGTGTGCAGAGCTACTTTTATTCCTTACTTCTCACATGCACTCTCCATGTACACTTTCAGGTGCACTCTCATCCACGATTGTTGTGACAATCATTGCACCTCTTTTGTTCATATACCAAAAGTGATGTATGTAATAGCCTTGCTGAAATTCCATGTACTAAACGTTAATAAGAAAAAAGAATAACGATTGTTGATGGGACGCTTATTCCAAGTAAATGTTGTTCAAGACATCCTAATGTGGGAGTTCATTTGGTTCATTATGACTAAGGGAATTGGAAAAGCCAATGGCTAAGACTTTCGACTGGAAAAATGGCATTTTTGGTAGATTTAATTATGAAAATAAAGGAAAATAGGAGAAAAGGAAGGTGGAAGGTCATAGGTTTCATGTGAGGAGAGAATTGAAGGAAATTAATGGAAAATGGAGAAAATAGAGGCCTAAATCATAAAAGGGCTTCTGAGGATTAGTTTTTATAATTTTTTTAGTGTAACCTTTTGCCAGTTCAATTTTGGAGCTCTCTCCCTGTTCTCTCTCTTTCACATTCTCGGACACATAGAATTTTCTTGGATCAATTTCCCATTGGATCAAGAAATGAAAAGAATGCAACAGGAAGGAAGGAGAAAGCAAGGAAGAACAAGATTAAGAAGCTATAGTGGGATTATTTTCAAGTATTGAATTGCATGTGTATTTTCCTTACTACATTTAGCATGCATGGTATTGCATGTGGTTCTTTTGTCATTATGGAATGGGTTTTTCCAAGTGTGATAGTGTTTTCAGCCTAGCCTTGCCATTTCCAGATAGTCATGGAGTGATGGGGTTCTCACGTTTTGGATGAGTAGGATTTCTGGATGGATTTGAAGTTGAGTGAGGTGGATCTCCAAATGATAGAACACATGTCCTATTAATCCCTAAACTTGATTGTGGGTTGTTGTAAAGCCATATTTTAGTCTCCTTGGTGGGCCTAAGTACCCTTGTTGATGAATGGTGGGATATACGGAAAATCCAAGAGGTGGTTTCCCTTTATTAGGCCTATGAATCCTTGTCGATAATTGGAGGGATATACAGTAAAGCCTAAAGGATGGTGTCTCGGTCTAGAGCCTAGTGATCCATGTATCAAACTATCGATTATGGTAAATCTTAAAAGACTAGGAGACTTGAAAATTCCTCATAGTGTAGGTGGATAAATGCAGTGGCATCCACGCTTGTTTTTTCTTGGTGATCTAGTGGAGATAATGGTAAAACTTGTTATTACATGTTAATTGTGTTGGCCTAGTGATCCAAGATGGATTACAGTAACTACTAGTTTCTATTGATGATGGTGAGGTGGTTAGCCTCAGGATGCCCTGGTTGGTTCTTTTGTTTTGAGTCCCACATTCATGCTTGGAATATGTCATGGGGGTGAATGGATGAACAAAGAATTGGTTTAGCCATTCTATGGTCAGGTGGAACATGGTAGTCCCATCCCAGGTTGGATT
The DNA here is from genome assembly GCA_000404065.3 of Pinus taeda. Lineage (NCBI taxonomy): Eukaryota > Viridiplantae > Streptophyta > Pinopsida > Pinales > Pinaceae > Pinus > Pinus taeda. Next base: position 201,759 of record APFE031060296.1, on the reverse strand, counting down.
TTTCATTCATTAATAAGAGGCTCTCTCCTTGATATATTATATATAAATGTACTAGTTTAAATGAGGATTTTATGGCTTATGTATCCTTGATATTTTTGTAATTATTATGTTGGTTATAAGTATGTATTGTGATAGTGATGACTTATGGCTTTCCTCATGTTTTTATTGGTAACTGAATGACCATTGTATCTATGACCTAATAGATGATAATGTAGCAAATGATGTAAGGGAAAAACACTTCTTAGAAATTCTTAGAAAAGTATGATACGCTTATGCTTAGATCTGCTGTTTACACCTACAGTTTACATATTTGTGATATGTTTGGCGAAATTCCTGTCATGCCTAATAGGGTTCCATTCAAGCCCTTATTGAAGTAATTTAATTTGTATCATAATTACGTTGTTGTCCTTTCATTTTGAAGTTTTCATTTAATTATGGGTGGTGACCTTGGCTCTTGGCCTTAAAAAGTTGCTCAAATCTTGGGAAAATTGGCAGAACGCTGAGAAAAATAGTCCCTGAATGCTGGAATGCTATGTTGTGAGAGTGTCCAAAGCCCTCTGGACATTGGCATGCCATGCTATGGGAGCATCTAGAGCCCTCTATACATTATCATGCTCATAGCGTGGGAGATTCAAGGAGTTAATTGATCTAAAAACTCAGTGGGATCCAGGGGTTGGTTGTCGAAAAGGTTGGGATGCTTCCTGGGAGTCATGTAGCTAATGTGGAAGGTATATATGTTTTCTTTCCTTTGATTACTTACTTAAGGTCACATAGGAGGTTGAACCCTATCCTGGTATGCTCTTGTCACATATTTACCCCAGTTAGCAAGCTACTTTGGTAGATGTGTGGGGAGAGTGTTACAGAGTTGTATCAAAGCATGATTCACCGCTTCGAATGGATGGGTGATATGTGTTGGTCAAGCATTCATGTTAGTTGCATGTGTGTTAAGATCGACAGTAAGCTTTATGATCAAGTGGTTTCTATTTTGATTGACCTTGGATCTAATTATAGTTATTTTAGTCCTGACTTGGTGGATAAGTGTGGTTTTAATAAAGAAATGCATGAAGAATCTTGGTGAATGCAGTTGACTATATTTACATAGAAGTAGTTTCATCATTGAGTAAGATCTTGTGCATTTGATTTAAATGGTATTACCGTTGCAATCATACAATATGTTGTTGGGAATGGATTGGTTGTATCGTAATAAAACCAAGGTGGATTGTTATGACAAAGAAATTGAGTGCATGGATGATAATGGGGAACCAAGAGTCTTGCAAGGAGGGAAGAAAGCCACATCAGTTAGGATGATGATAGCTGTGTAGGAAAAATGTATTCACAAAAAAGGTTGTGTGTTATTCATAGTGCACATTTCTAGTGGCAAAGGTAAGGAAGTTGAGGATGCAAATTTTTTGAGTAGGTACCCAATTCTACAACAATTTCAGGATGTATTTCCTGAGGACATTTCAGAGTTTCCACCTCATAGGTAGGTATATATTTCTATTTAGTTAGTGCCAGGGACAGCTCCAGCATCAAAAACACCTTACAGGATAAGAACACTAAGTTGGTAGAGTTGAAGTTTCAGTTGAAGGAAATGTTGGACAAGGGATACATTAGAACAAGTGTATCACCTTAGAGGGGGTTGATATCGTTTATGAAGAAGAAGGATGGTACTCTCAGACTCTGCATTGACTACAAGTAGTTGAACAAAGTGACCATCAAGGACAGGTATCTGTTGTCGAGGATTGATGACTTGTTTGATTAGCTAAAGGGAGTAGCAGTGTTATCAAAGATTGATCTAAGATCCAGATATCATGAGGTACACATCGAAGAGGAGGACATTTACAAGACAACTTTCTGGGCTAGGTATGGGTATTATGTGTTTGTTGTAGTTCCATTTGGTTTGACTAATTCTCCCAATACATTTATGTGCTTGATGAATAGTGTGTTGTGTTTGTATTTAGATAAGTTTTTTATTGTGTTCATTGATGAAATATTGGTATATTCTAAAAATGAGGAAGAACATATCGAGCATTTAGCAAGAGTGTTGAGGTTGTTGAGAGAGCATCAGTTGTATGCTAAGATCACCGAGTTCGGTTTCTTTTATATTGTGGTACATTACTTGGGACATGTGGTTTCCAAGGATGGCATAACTATGGATCCAAGGATGGTAAGAGCCATCATGGAGTGGGAAGCTCCTAGGAATGTGGATGAGGTGAGGTCTTTCATGGGATTGACAAGTTACTATAGGAGGTTTATGAGTAGCTTCTCCTAGATTTCTTATCCTATTACATCCTTGTAGAGGAAAGGCAAGAAGTTTGAATGGATAGCAGACTGTGAGGCCTGTTTCGAGTAGCTCAAGTAGTTGTTGACACATGCACTAGTATTAAATATTGCAGATTGAGACAAATAGTTTTTAGTATTTACAAATGCTTGCAAGAGAGGACTTGGTCAAGTTCTTATACAGGATGGATAGGTGGTATGCTATGAGTCACAGAAGCTAAATGAGCATGACCATAACTTCCCCACACATGATCTTGAGTTTGAAGCAATCATACATGCATTGAGGATGTGGAGGCACTATATTCTTGGCAGGAGGTTTGTATTGATGAGTGATAAGAGTGGGTTGAGATACTTGTTTGACCAGTCAAATTTGAATGCGAGTAGGGTAGATGGTTGGCCATGATAAGTGAGTTTGATTTTGAGATCAGATACATAAAAGGAAAGGAGAACAGGATCACTGATGCTCATAGTAGGCGAATACATGTAAATCGTATAAAATCTATGGGTTCCTATGGGACAGATCTACGGGATAGGATATTGCAAGCAGATCAATAGGATGTGAGGTATATGGATATTGTTCACAGGTTGTAGTAGTGTACAAGTACACGTACAGGTAGTGGTACAAGTATAGGTAGTGGTACAGGTACATGTGTAGGTCCAAAGGATGGGGATTATTGTCTCATGACAGATGGCTTGGTTAGATTTAGGGATAGAATAAATGTGCCAGACAATAGTGAGCTCATGAAGTTGACCTTGAGGGATTTTTATGCGAAACCATATTCAGGTCACCCAGGCTATCAGAAGACACTGATCACGGTGAAGAAATTTTATTATTCGCCAAATATAAAGAACGATATAACAATGTTTGTGGCTAGTTGTTTTGATTCTCAGCAGGTGTCAGAAGAGTGTAAGCATCTAGATGTACTGTTATAGCTGATTTTGATTCCAAGAGTGGAAATGGGAGGTCATTTCCATGGACTTTATCACAGGATTGCCGAGGATAGTGAGATAACATGATTTCATCATGGTTGTTGTGGACAGATTGACAAATGTTGCACATTTCATTCTAATGAAGTCTACATTATCAGCTAGTGATGTAACAAAGGCATTCATCAAAGAAATGGTTAGATTGCATGGATTTCCAAAGAAGATTGTGTAAGAACGGGATGCAAAGTTCACTTCCAAGTTTTGGAAGGAGTTGTTTACATGCTTAGGCACAGATTTGGCCTTCAGTACAGCTTATCATCCATAGATGTTGTAGACATATTTGGGCACTACAACCCCAATCACATATGCCCATAAACCAAGGGCTTATGAACCCCTAAAAGTGTTCTTTCATACCTTCAAGGATCAAGGTCAACTGATTACATCATTTCCCAGAAGTTGTCCCTAAAAAACTTCTCAGAACTGGTCAAAACTGGACCATACAGACTGCTCCATGTTGAGGGTACAATGCATCTCACCTGTTACACACAAGGGGTGTGATGCATACTGAAAATCCCTTCTGTAGGGTGCGATGAGCAGGAGTAGACAAATGGCAAAGGCAGTTTTCTAGGTGGAAATTCGAAGAATCTTCTAGAAACTACTCATATGACACTTGCCTCTCTAAATTCACCCAGGGACGAGTAAAAGATCATGAAATCTCCAAGTGGAACCAAGAACTATTAGTGAAATGACACTAATCAAAATCCTAGAAGCTGACTCACCCCCCTGCAAATATCTATATATGGATCCCTCATCCTAGAGATCCAGAGGCTGGAATTTTGTATTTTGTAAGGAAGTGCTATTGGTTTCTCTGTGAAGCATTGTATCATTGGGTGATCTAGTTTTCCATGAGGTGAAGAGGGCTTTCATGCTGGGAGGATGGTGCTGGAACAAACAACTGGGTTCTAATCCTCTCTTCTACTACTTCTATCAATAAATCTATTTGAGTTTTCATCCATATACTTGTATACTCTTCAATCTTGTATTTTTGTATGCATTTGTATGGTTAATGCACATATAATTCTACATTGTTTATGGTTATAGATCTCTATGCTTTGATGGTGTTTTGCTGCTTTGACTCTATAGGTGTTCTTTGAAGCAAGACAAGTGAGAAAGGAGTGGCGAAGCTTTATCAAAGGAGAGAGGAAACAAGGGAGGAGCTAAGCGAAAGACTAAGGTTGGTACTCTCTGCTTCTCTCTCATCTATCTCTCATAAAGGAAAACACAAGCTACTTTGAATTGTTTGTTTCTAAGATAACTACCCGTCTTAGTGGGACTAGTAGATCTGAATAGACACTAGTTTTCCCAGAAATGGTAGACAAATGGATAGATAGATGGACAAACTGAGTAGGTTAATAGGATATTGGAGGGCATGTTGAGGATGTATGTGATGCATAAAAAAAGGAAGTGGGAAGAGTATCTTCCACTAGTATAGTTCGATTGAAACAATGGGTATCGGGAATATTTGATGATGAGTCTGTTTGACACATTGTATGGGCAATGTTGGAATACTCCCATCAATTGGAGTGATTAACATGACATTTATTGGACCAAACATGTTGGCAAAAATGGGACAAGAAATGTAGGTAATCAAGAAGACTTTAAAGTCAGCAGAGGACAAGAAGAAAAGCTATAAAGATGAGAATAGGTTGTTCAAGGAGTTCAAGTGATCCAGGTGGATGTTGGTGGCCACCCACCTATCCCATTTGGACCCCTGCAACTGTCTCGTTCATTTTTTCAGTTTCCGTAATTGTAGCACAATTTACTATTTTTAGCAGTTTTTTCGGGTCCTGAACTTCCGGGGCCGTTTTGAGGCCCTAAACGACATTTTTTGGGAAATCTGGGCGCAACATCGGTCCATGGACAGATGTTGCCCTTCCCAAAGTGGTAGTTCTTGGATATATCTTTCTAACAAGCTATCATACGCATCAAACGGAGATCGTATGCCAAAGTTACGACCCCGGGAAATTGATGTACCAATTTACCCAAAACGAGGCCCACAATTTGGCGTTTCATCTTCTAGGGTTAGGTTTTGGAATGTGAAGGGTTTTCCATTATTTCTCAACAATAAATAGGCCTTTGAGCCTCATTGTAACATAGTTTTTAGAACAGTTCAGAGGCATGTAGCCGCCACATCTCTTCTCAGAGATAAGCTACCATCGCCCTGGCTAGTTTATTTTCAACTCTGTTTGTAAGCATGTTTCAGTGTTTTCCATTAATGAAATGAAGTATTATTTCCACTGCATCTTTGTGTATATGGTTATCTCTGTATTTTGTTCCGTTCCTATTTAAATCCGGATCATCAAGGTTGGGGAATAGGTGTACTTGTGAATCAAACTGAAGAAGATCTCCTTGTGGATTGCATCATGTGCCAAGTTCGCACCCTGGTTTTTTGGACCTTTCAAGATTATTGAGAGAATTGGGCCAGTAGCCAATCAACTTACACTACCCCCGACAACGAAATTCCATGATTTTTTCCATGTGTCATTGCTTAGTGAGTATGTTAAAGATCCTAATGATGGGATTGACTGGTCTGTATTGTAGGTGGAGCCAGATGAATAATTCCAGTCAGAGCCTCAATATATATTACAGAAAAAAGTTCTCATGCTCCAGAACCAAGCAACCAAGCCGGTTAAAGTGCAGTGGGAGCACTTAGGGCATGATAAAGCTACATGGGAAATGTTTACCAGTTGAGGCAAAGAAGTTTTGGAATGATGGTTGATATATTTTATTTATATGTTTTGGTGTGATGTTTTTATATATGTACATATGTATATGGATGTAAAAACCACCATGATCTATGTTATAAAGGTCCAATAAGTGGTATGAGTGTCATTTCATTATAATTGTCATGTTATTATGTTCTCATGTTGGTTTAGTTTTCAGCAGGGTGATCATTGTATACTGCATTGAGCTATGTTATCAAGGTCCATGGGAAACATATTTAGTTTTTAATGGTTTTGTTGAGGTATAGGTGTGGTTGAACAACGAGGATGGTGTCCCCCAAGGGGAAGGGTTCTGTAACAACCCTAGTGAAAATTCCATGAAATAAAAGTTAATAAAGGAAAAATAATAACCATGGTTGATGGGACACTTACTCCAAGCTTAATGTTGGGAAATACATCCTAGTGTGGGTGTTCATTTGGTTTATTATGGCTAAGGAAATTGGCAAAGGCAATGGATAAGGCTTTGGAAAGGGAAAATGGATTCCTCGACACATTTAATTATGAGAATAAAGGAAACTAGGACAAAAGGAAGGTGAAAGGTCATAGGTTGAATGCGATGAGGAAATTAAAGATAAATAATGGAAAATGAAGAAAATGGAGGCCTAATTGATAAAAACACTTCTAGGAATTAGTTTTTAACCTTTTTTCAGTTCAATTTTGGATCTCTCTCATAATTCTCTATCTCTCACTCTTGGACACAGAGTTTTTCTAGAGCACTTTAGGATTGGATCAAGAAAGAGAAAGAAGTTAGAGGAAGGAAGGAGAAAGCAAGGAAGAGTAGGATCAAGTAGCTACAATGGGACTCGTTGCAAGTATCAAACTGCATGTGTATTCTCCTTGCTATACTTGGCATGAATGGTATTTCATGTGGCTCTTTTGCTTTTATGGCAAGGGTTTTTCCCGATGTAATAGTTTTTTCAACCTAGCCTTTCCATTTCCAGATAGCCATGGTGTGATGGGGTTCTCATGTTTTGTTTGAGGTGGATTGCTAGATGGATTCAAAGTTGAGTGAGATTTATCTTTGAATGATAGAACCAATGGCCTACCAACCCCTGAACCGGACTGTGGGTTGCAGTAAAGCCAACTTTTTGTAGGCTCGATGAGCTCAAGAATCCTTGCTAGTGAATTCCAGTGTATACAATAAATCGAAGAGGCGGTTTCCCTTGATTAGGCCTAGGTATCCTTTTCAGTGAATGGTGGGATATACAGTAAAGCCTAGAGGGTGGTATCTTAGTTTAGGTACTAGTGATCACTTAATCATTCTATGGATTGCAGTAAGTCCTAAGAGACTGGGAGACGTGGAAATTACTCACGCTATAGGTGGGGACATTCGGTGGCATCAATGCTTATTTTTTCCTAGTGATCTGGTGGAGATCATGGTAAAGCTTGTTATTACATGTTTATTGTGTTGGCCTAGTGATCCGAGATGGATTACGGTAAAGCATGGTTTCTATTGATGAGGGTGAGGTGGTTTAGGCTCGGGACTCCCTCCTTAGTTCTTTTGGTTTGAGTCCCAAATTCATTCTTAAAATATGGCATGGGGGTGAATGGCTAAAGAGATAATCGACTCAGCCATTCTATGGCCAAGTGGAATGTGGTAGTGACATCCCGAGTTCAATTTTTCATTCATTAATAAGAGGTTATCTCCTTCATATGTTATGTACAAATGTACTCGTTTAAATGTGGATTTTATGGCTGATGTCTCCCTGATATTTTTGTTGTTATTATGATGATTATAAGTGTTTATTATGATAGTGATTATGTATGTCTTTCCTCTTTTTTTGATTGGTAAATAAAATAATATTGTATCTATGACCTAATAGATGATATTACAACTAATGATATAAGGGAAAAATGATTATTAGTGACTTTCAAATAAGTATAATGACCCTATGCTTAAATTTCTTGTTTACACCTGTAGATTACATAATTGTGATATGTTTGAGGAAATTCCTATCATGGCTTGTAGGGGTCCAGTTATTCCCTTGTTTAAGTAATCTCATTTGTATTATCATTACCATGTTATCTTTCTGTTTTGAAGGTGTCATTTAATTTTGGGCAGTGACCTGTACCCTAAGCCTAAAAAGGTGGCCAAATCTAGGGGACACTCACACAACTCTGAGAAACACAGTCCCTAGATGTTGGCATGCCATGATGTGGGAGAATCTAGAGCCCTGTTGATGTTGGCATGCCCATAACATAGGAAATTCCATGGGTTAATTGGTCTAAAAACTTAGTCAGACCCAAGGCCTGGTTGCCAGAAAGATTGGGATGATTCTTGGGGGTCTTGTAGCTGAGGTGGAAGGTTTTTATGTTGTGTTTCCATTGATTCCATTTCCTTAAGGTCACATAGGAGGTTGAATCCCATCCTCGTAGCTTCTCGTCACATATCTACCTCGGTTGGTCGGTTACTTGGGTAGATGTGCGAGGAGGGTGTTACAATGTGCATGAAAGTGGTTATCTAGAGCAATGAAGAGACACTTTACCCCACAATGTCACAAATATCGATATACATTTCTGCATACAACATATTTGTTGCTAATATTCAAACTTCAGTCTTGACAAAAAATAAGTGCAGTGAAGCAAAAGTTCACAGAACTAGAAAAGCTCCACATAAAATTTGTTAGGTTGCTTAGCTCCGTAAAATAGACAAACGTTGCAAAAAATAGATTAAAATATTTAAATGAATTTCCTCTTCCATGCATTTCCTTTTGCAAACTGCAAATCGTCATCTTTTACGTTATTTGATACCCACATTTTCTTATTTGGCAATAATATTTTTATTTGAAAAATACAACTGCAAATTTCTTTATCGTTGCAATTTTATTTTGTAGTTGTGCTTATATTATTTCAATAATGTAATGGTTATACTTTATATTGTATTTTCCACAATATTGATGTGCCAAATTGTCAAATAAACATGTCTTCAAAACTATCTATCTATTGGTTTGTGCATTTTAGTATTGCTTTCAATTGACAAAAAGAGAACGATTTTTCGCTCGAAACGAGTCACTCCATACATGGAAAGATCCATACAATGAAACATTGACCATAACAAAATGAAAATTAACTTTAAATTTATGAGCAAATCAAATTTATTTAATAATAAATCTTATTAATTTCTAACAATAGGACTTATGTTACGATAACTTATTTTTTTGATGTTGAAAGTAGGATCTCATAATACATTAAACTATAGATTTTGTTTCTAGAATATGTTTGAAAATATTCATACTTCATTTTACAATATTCAAGGCTAAATTATTCTTTGTAATTAATTTGTGGAGAAATGAGAAAGATAGTGGCGGAAGTACAGCAAAAAGAGTGTGCAAAGAAATTGGGTGTGGGTGAATTTGTTAAGTAGTAGGAACTATATGAAATCATTATTTCTTCCTCCTCAATGCACATAAAAATAAGATAATTTTGTGAATGGCTATTTCGTTATTGATTTCTTCAAAAATTTTGTAATTGATATTTCTATTGATCCCTGCAAAGCTTTTATTTTAAACTATTTTTTTTCAATTTTCAACATTTGATCATGGTGTTGTGCAATATGCTTAAAATAATATTTTTAAGGCATCAAAGCAATTGCTAAATATAAATAAAGCATGAAGCATAAGATATTAAACACCAAAAATTAATTCAAGAAAATGAAATGATCATATCATCAAAAGTTAAGTAAATAAAATGAAAATAATGAAAAAAAAATTATATGAATGGGAAAGCAATAAAAGGAAAATCTTAAATGATAAAATATGTTAGAGTCATTTGTAATAAAAAAACTAAGTATCACTTTATGCAAAGAAAAAAGGATTACAGTTTCAATTAAAGCTTAACAAAACATTTCTTCACTGCCAAAAAAGGAAAATAAACATAGGTCGAGAAAACTTTCAAGACCAATACATATCCAAATCTATTAACTATGAGGGGTAGCTATGGAATGAAAACCTCTATCTATTAACCCGTAGTCGATAGAAGTTGAAACTCATAGTGTGTATGTTTCTCCATATCAAACAATTTTTCTTCAAAGCAATTTATCTTTTCATGTAAATGTTATTGACAACTCTACAAATTTACCAATATATGTTGCATCTGTCATTGGTTTTGTTGCTGACTATTCATGATAGGTAGGAGAGTATTTGGATCATCATGCCTATCTCTTACAAGTTGTGTCGCAACCATTTTGAGCTATGCAATTTCATTACCAAACTTGCATTCATCAAATGCAGAGTCATTAAAATTAGATCTCATGAAAAGCATAGGACCTATAGTCTACCCCTGACCAATATATTCCAGCTAATGTCAAGTTGACTCTTCTTATTCACCAACTCCATGAATCATTCTTCCTTGTTTGCGTGACATCCTGTATTTTACTATAAAACATAAAATAATTGAATACAAAAATTCTATGGATAAGCTAAACTAATGAAATATTTCACATTAAATAGGACAACAAGTGAGCTAATAACAATAATAACCCACTTGGGCTTGCATTTCAATGAGCCAGGACCTAGTGCCAAAAGGAACTATTTAAATTAAGTCACCAACAAGAAAAGAAAATTTACATAATAAAAGCTCATAATAACACAAAGCATAAAAGAGTTCCACCTTAGTTCATTATCGAGTTTGAAAATATCCCAATCTTTTTGTAAACCAAAAATATTTCCCTATTTTTAAAATATTTTTGTAACTTAATTTACATATTTGTCTATTTTTATTTTTGTTTAACTTAAGTATTTATTTGATAAATCAACATTTGTCTAATGAGTATTAATTTTTAACAAATTGATCGATATTATAAAAGAGTATTTTTTGGAATTTACTGAGTGAATTCATGAATAAACATTGCTCTACAAGTAGTTTTGATTATGTGAGAGTAGAGGGATGTGATGAAATAAATATTTGTGGTAGAACCTTCACTGATTCTTCTTTACAATTTCATATACGTTGGCCATACACACATAACAACTTTCTCGAGTGTGGATTACTGAATATTAAAAACTTAATTAAGGTTAATAGTGAAATCATTATGGCTCACATTGCATGTTGTGAAGTGACAGGATGGGGAAGTAATTGATTAAAGAATTGCAGTCTTTTCATTATGTTGTTAACAGAAAAATTGGAAAGGGGTAACTAAACAATGTCCATAATTCATACTATTTTGGACAAATAATAGTAGATGTTTTATTATATCTAATTTGATTTTTTTCTAGGTATCTCGTATAGCAAATAAAAATCTATGCATGGTTTAAACATTGTTTCGCAAAGCACATTTCATATATAAATAACCTGACTAGAAGTATCAGTTACAATTTCTTTCTACTCTAAACAACCTAAAAACATAAATATTTTATAACATTAATAAACAAAAATGAAGAAACAAAAACCATTAGAAAAAAATAATAATCTTGAATTTGCATAGGTTATAAACATATCATTATTTTACCATTGCTCTGCTGCAAATTCTTATAATACAAATAGTACCTTCCATTAATATATAAAAATACATATTTTTATCCTATCATTAAGTATTAATTAGGTTTTTACGATGCCCTCATTATGTATCGATTATGATTTTATATCCAATACTCGTCAAAATATTGTTGGAAAACAAGGCAATACGCGCAAGAAGTGTGTGAGGAAAATGAGTCTAATGATTATGTGAGGCAATGTAAGTTGAAAATAATTAATATTATTTTGTATTAATGGAGAATTGGTTACATAGTTGTAACGTATCTCCTTAGTTTAGGATTTGTTCCTAGAGTTTAGGAGTTTGGTTGCAACTTCTTGATTTCTAAAGTTGTATTTAATGATCTAATCTTTTATTGATGAGTAATAGAGTGTATGAGAGTGATCTCTCTGTTTTGAGTGTAGTCTCCAGGTGCAGGCCACACCCGTGAGCTACATCTCCTTCTTTTCAATTCTGTTCACATTTTATCTTGGTATCAGAGCTCAGATTGGGTGAGCCTGGTCTTTTATCACCTTTGTGACTAAAGTGCCTTTGTGGCTAGCTTGCCTGTGTGGTAGAATTGCCTGTGTGGCTTGAGGAGCCTCTGTGGTCGAGTGTACACAAGAGCTTTGTGCTCAATTGAGCAAGTGGACTGCAGAACACCTGGCTCTTTGATCAAACCAATTTTTCGGCTGTATTGAAAATGCTAAATTTGCTCATCGGAGCGGGATTGTTAGATATTCTAGATCAGTGGTAGAGAAGTGACAGATTGATCTGACAGGTATCGTTTATTTTTTACTGTTGGGTAGATTCATTTTGTAGATCTGATCAGAATAAGTAATACGATGGAATCATATCTTCATGAGTCTGGAAAGCTCGATGGATCTAACTTCATGAATTGGAAGTTTAATATCCAAACCTTGCTTGAGGGTGCGAATGCTTGGTCCATAGTTACAGGTGATGAGCTGAAGCCAAACGTAGGGACACAAGATCAAGAATGGGAAAAACGAGAGAACAAGGCGAAAGTGTTGTTGAAGATGTCTGTGAAGGACAGTATTATCCCACACATCAGAGATTGTAAAACATCCACAAATATCTGGACGACCATCAAAAATCTGTATCAGACCCAGAACACAAGTCGAAATATGGCGCTTAAAAGCAAGCTATTTTCAATGAGGATGGATGAAAGGGAGATTGCTGCTGCATTTGTTGCACGAATTAAAGATGTGAAAGACGGATTGGGGGACATCAGAGAGGTGGTGTCTGACTCTGATCTCGTCTCAATCACATTAAGTGGGATGCATGATGAATTTCAAATGTTTGTTACTAGATTGGTGGCAAGGGAGAAAGCGCCCACGTTTGAAGATCTGACAACGATCTTGCTACAAGAGGAGGAGCGGCGGCAGAACCTGAACCCCCAAAATGATGATCTTGCACTGATGGCGAAACGAAGACCATTCAGAGGAAAGCAGCCATAGCAGCAATCACAGTAGAAAGGAGGAACATCATAGAATAATTGTCATAAAGTTGTGCTTGCAAATCATTCTCTAAAGCAATGTTATTGTTGTGGAAAAAAGGGTCATATACAGAATGAATGCTTCAAGAAGCAGGTTGATGATGCAAAGAGGAAGTAGGCAAGTGCAAAGCATAGAGGATACTTTGTTGAAGAAGAAGATAAAGATTTCAGTCATGAATTTTGACTCTTCACAGTCGACTGTGCCCTTTCAGCATCTAATGAGGACGATATTTGGTATGTCGATTCCAAAGCATCCTTTCACATGACAGGTAAAAAGGAAATTTTTGATAGTCTTGAAGAAATTACATACGGATCAAAAATTTATTTAGGAGATGATAGTGGATACGAGATTAAATGTTATAGGGTGATTCCAGTCAAGTTATCAAATGGAAAAATTATTCAATTAAAAAATGTTTTATATGTACCTGGAATTAAGAAGAATCTGATATCTGTATCCATGATGTCTGATCAAGATATGCAAGTCGAGTTCTTCCAGACTCATTGTGTGATAAAGGATTGCAGGAATGGAATAGTTGCAACAGGCATGCGAGTTGGAAGCCTATACAAACTGGATGCAAAGAGTATACCAAAGCGAGCCATGGTTGCAGGAGGATCGACAGCCAAACAACTCTAGCATCAGAGGTTCGGTCACTTGAATTTGCGGGACCTCATGTTATTGCAGAAGAATGGTATAGTTGAGGGGCTCCCTATCTTTCGTAATATTCAGTTAAATTGTGATGGTTGTGCCTTAGGTAAAATGCATAGAGAACAGTTTCCTGTGCATGATAGGAGGAAGGAAACAGATGTTTTAGAACTAGTGCACACTGATATATGCGGACCTATGCAGACAAGGTCTCTAGGAGGAGCATATTATTTTATGTTATTTACTGATGACTGCACTAGATATTCATGGGTTTATTTTCTAAGTAAGAAAAGTCAGACTTTCTAGTTCTTTATAGAATTTAAAACCTTGGTGGAAAAACAACTTGGTAAGAGTATAAAAATTCTCCGATATGACCAAGGGGGAGAATACAAACTAGGGGAATTCATGAAATTCTGCAAATCTCACCGGATTGTTCAGTAGTATACAGTGCCACACACACCATAGCAGAATGGAGTTGCAGAGCGCAAAAACAGAACTTTAATGGAGTGCGCAAGGAGCATGTTACAAGGTAAGGGTCTCTCTAATAGTTTTTGGGCAGAGGCTATTAACACTGTTGTATATTTGAAGAACAGAAGTCCTACCAGGTATCTTGGCTTCAAAACTCCTTTTGAAGCTCTATATGGATTCAAACCAGCAGTAAACCATTTAAGAGTATTTGGGTCAAAAGCATTTGCCCATATACCCAAAGCTGATAGGAAGAAATTACACCCTAAAGCTGTTAGATGCATCTTTGTTGGTTATGGTACTGAATTTAAAGCATATAAATTACTCAATCCTGAGTCTCGTAAGACATTTTCAAGCAGAGATGTAGTGTTTTATGAATAGGTACAGGAAGGGGAAGATGACATTGGTGATGATTGGCACATTCCATTATTGATGGATGAAGGCAGCGAGGATGAAAGGGAGCAAGAGCAGAAAGAAAAGAAAAAAGAAGAACAGGAAGAAGGTGATAATGCAATCCCATTTAAAGCTGAAGAAAACAAATTTGAGGTAAGTCCCCTACTAAGGAGATCAGGTAGGAAGACTCAAAAACCATTAAAATTGAGAGACTATGCTTTGATGTCAAATCTTTTGAACATTGTAAAGCCCACTAACTACAAAGAAGCTAGTCAATTTAAGGAGTGGAGGGCTGCAATGAATGAAGAGATAGAATCAATTCTTAGAAATCACACTTGGGATTGAGCTGAGCTGCCTAAGAATAAAGCACCCATAGGATGTAAATGGTTGTTTAAACCAAAAATGAATGCAGATTGAAGTATAGAGAAATTAAAAGCTAGGTTGGTTGCAAAAGGATATTCACAGTAGGAAGGTGTAGATTTTGATGATACTTTTGCACCTGTAGCAAAGTTAAATACAATCATAATGCTTATTGCTTTAGCTACTAAATGTAATTGGGAGCTACACCAACTTGATGTTAAATATGCATTTTTAAATGGTGGTTTAAAAGAGGAAGTTTACTTAGTACAGCTAGAAGGGTTTGTAAAGCAGGGGTAGGAACATCTTGTTTGCAAATTGAAAAAGGATTTATATGGTTTAAAGCAAGCACCCAGGTCTTGGTATGAAAAGGTTGATTCTTTCTTTTTAGAGTATGGCTTTCATAGAAGTTTAAATGACCCAAATTTGTATACCAGGTACAATAATCAGGGCCAGATTATTTTGATTTCTTTTTATGTAGATGACATGATTATAACAGGAAATGCAGATGATTTAATTAAAGGAATCAAAAGGCTTATGGCACAAGTTTTTGAGATGAAAGATCTCGGAAGCCTTCATTACTGTCTGGGATTAGAAGTATGTAGAGACACTGGGCAAACTTTTCTTACCCAAAGGAAGTATGCCAAAAATCTGTTGGAAACGTTTGGTATGGATCAGTGTAGATCAGTAGCGACACCTTTGCAGCAAAATTTGAAGTTGTGCAGTGACGATGGCACTAAAGAGGTTGATGCTACAATGTACAGATAGTTGGTTGGCAGATTGATATATCTTACAACAACCAGACCTAACTTGGCATACTCTGTTAGTGTGTTGAGCCAATTCATGTCAAAATCGCTTGAATGCCACTGGGTAGCGGCAAAAAGCATGTTGAGGTATCTTTGTGGTACTATTAACTATGGCATTTTATACACTGACTCATCTGATGGTATTCTAGCAGGTTTTTCAGATTCAGACTTGCCATGTAACTTGGATGATCGAAGGTCCATCACAGGTTACGCATTCAACATAGGATCTGGGGTCATAGCATGGAGCAGCAAGAAGTAGAGTATTGTAGCCTTGTCTTCGTGTGAAGCTAAGTATCAAGCATTGTGTGCAAGGATGTGTGAAGCGATCTGGTTGAGAAGTCTTCTCAATGATGTAGGAAAAGAACAGAAGAATCCCACTCCCATCAAAAGGGACAACGAGAGCACCATTAAATTGGCACACAATCCAGTGTTTCATAAAAACACCAAACATATAGACACTCAGTTCCATTTTATCAGAGAGAAACTACAGTCAAAAGAAATTATTGTTGAATATTGTAAAACTTGTGACAATATGGCTGATATTTTTACAAAGCCTCTTGCACGTGTGAAGTTTGAATTGTTTAGAGGGATGTTAGGAGTCCAGGATAACCCTTTCTCCATTAAGGGGGGGAGTTGAAAATAATTAATATTATTTTATATTAATGGAGAATTGGTTACATAGTTGTAATGTATCTCCTTAGTTTAGGATTTGTTCCTAGAGTTTAGGAGTTTGGTTGCAACTTCTTGATTTCTAAAGTTGTATTTAATGATGTAATCATTTATTGATGAGTAATAGTGTGTACGAGAGTGACCTCTCTGTTTTGAGTGTAGTCTTGAGGTGCAAGCCACACCTGTGAGCTACGTCTCCTTCTTTTCAATTATGTTCACATTCTATCTTGGTATCAGAGCCAAGTTGCATTTAATGATGTAATCTTTTATTGATGAGTAATAGAGTGTACGAGAGTGATCTCTTTGTTCTGAGTGTAGTCTCCAGGTGCAGGCCACACCTGTGAGATACATCTCCTTCTTTTCAATTATGTTCACATTTTATCTATGTACGTAAAAAGTGTGTGAAGAAAATACATTTTTCGATTACATGTGAGTTCACTCAATAAATAACAAAAATATTATTTTAGAATATTGATAAATACATTATTCTTAATATGTTTATGAAAAATAATCAGTATACATGTGTGAAATGTGAATATGTGGAAGGAGTTTCCATTTTGACAAGAAGTATGAAAATAGAATTGTACAAAGGAGATCTCGTCACATCGTTTATATTTTCTATGAGACAGACTGGATATGGAAACTTGTGCATATTCTTTAATTTTTTCCAAAGAGTAAATATTATCAAACAGTCAAACAATGTGTTGATTACATGTCGATTCATTATACCAATGTTGAAAAAAACATTTTATAGTATCGATAGATACAATTTTATTGATATATTTGTAGGAAGTAATCATTACACAATGCATTACAAAAAATGTTAAGAACTTGAGCAAGAAAATGATTTCCTATAGCTTTGCTAAATAGATATTAAAAATACTCCTAAATATTAATTAATTCTTTAATATTAAGTGCGAACTCGTTTGTAGCATAATTAGTATTGGTCACTCCAAGTTTTTAGATCTTGGTAAACATTTCCATTTTGACACATTTTTCCATGTATGGCTCCACTATACACTTTTCCTTATTCGCTTGCTCTAGTACTAAACAATTTCAACAATTTTTACATTTCCTATTATAATTAAAATTATTACATAATATAATATGTTTTAAACACCAATTTTTACTCGTAATCCTTTCTTCCGCATTAATTCTTCAATTATTAAAGAGATATAACATGAAAAATACATTTTACGGAAGTATGTTATATATAATTTAGTGAATTTGATAATATGAAGAGCGTTATACAAATGTGGGTTGGGAATACTGAAGTATTGTGTGAAAGGAAGTTGTGTGAGACAACTGTCCAAAGGTAGTATGAATGTTCAAGTATGAAACACTGCAGCTGAACAACTCAAAATACAGAGATAAGGATCCATCGTTCATTATGGAGGAAGATGGCTTTCATTGTGTGGGATTTATGTGTTATGTAAGAGCGAGAGTATTACATTTATAAGTAAATCTTTACACTTTTCATAATGAAAGCCTCCTTCATTAAGGTATCTAGGAGAACTATTTAGAGATTGAATGCATGCCTCTTTGCTTTGAATGCATAAAGTTTCACTAGCTTTAATTGTTTAAAAACTCTGATTTATGCTGAAGGAATGTTTGCGGGAGAATTGTGTGGAGAGACAATACATGAGGAAATACAAAATATTGCAATGGAATAATTTAAAATATGAATATATTGGTCAATCTTTCATTGTGAAGGAGGGATTTCATTGTGTGGGAGTGATGTGTTCTGTAAGAGCTACAATACCATGTCTATAAGGAAAATGCCACACTTTGCATAATGAAAGCTTGTTTCATTAAGGTATATGGGACAACTTTGCAAAGAGAATCAATGCAAATGTGTGAAACATCATGGGATACTTGTATTTGTTGTTATGCACAATCCTTTTGCTACACAAATCAGAAATTAAAAAAACAAATTTCATCTAGTGTGGTATGGCTTAGTGCATATGATAATTTGAATAGCCTTGTACAAATGCAGAGTGAGAATACTGGATTTATTTGTCTCAACAATATTCTCTTTGAAAGATTTTCCTATCCTGAATTGAAATGTAGTTTCATTAGCTTCAATCATTTAGAATCTATTATTGTGCAAAAGAAAGGTGTGCCAGAGAACTTTGTATAGGGAGAATGCATGCAAAAATATAGAATGTTGAGGAAAAACAATTTTGAATATGAGGATGGTGAGACCCATAGATATGGCGTATATCCAATATGCAAAAAGCCCCCACAATGACATCTTTGGCAATCCTCATAGCATACCCAATTGGGCTCGATATCTAGAACACAGAAAAGTAGCAATTGCAACGAAATTCTTATACACACCATCCATAGGGCTCTCCATGCATCCACCTCGCTTTTTTTAATGTCCATCCCTATACCCTTAAACATCAACCAGAAGTGGTGTGTCGATATCAACAAAAGGCTCTTCATTGGGTAGTACCGCAAGGTAGATGATGCTCCTTCCTCTTTCAAGTTTCTGACTTTCTCAATATCCCCATTGGTTTTCCAATTCTAATTAGCTCACATGAACATGCAATCTACTCACATTGTCATAAAGTATCAGATAACTTTCCGTTGTGAAGGGGGAAGGGAGATTTCATTAAGCAGAGAGCTTTATGCGAATATGTTTCACTGTGTAGAGAGAGAGCTTTGTGCCGAAAGATTTCAGTGTTCAAATAATTTTGTATGAAAAGCTTTTATTGTGCATGTAAAAATAGAATTCATTATTAAAAAAACTTTCATGGCCCAAACTTTTATCCATTAAATACACAACCTTTAATCAATTAATTAATAATAAAAATAAAAATTATACTGTATTACTTCTATTACTTCTAGTTCAATATAACGTTTTCCATTTTCGTGCTAATCCAACCTTCTTTGTAATTATAAATATACTCAAAAATTTAATAATAATAAACCACATTTCCATTTATACCTATACTCTTTTCCACCACATAGATACGAATTCCATAGCTGCAACCAAAAGCATTTTTACGCTATTATTCACTGTAGCCGTTTCCATCTCCAACCAATATTCATACTAATCGAACCTTCTTGTAGTTATATATGTGCTCAAAAATTCAGGTTCAAATTAATTGATCCTTCTTTTTATATGTATTCATTGCTTTGAACACATACTATCCCAAATTTTATCTGAATTGGAAGAGTTGTCTTAAAGTTTGAACTCTATATTTCTCTATTTTTTTTATATCAAATAAGTATATTATTTCCTTCAACTATTTTTTCTTTGTGGGATAATATATGAGGTGCGTTAGCTTATTTTATATGAATATAATCATTAATAGTAATTTCATGAAGATAATCGATACCAATGGATTCATTGGTTTTTATTTAAGGTTCCCTCCATTTAATGTTAGAGAATTATATGATTAACTATGTAAATTTCAAAACACTTATATGAATGTCAAAACAATTAGTATTAAGTATAGATGATTTTTTTTAAGATATTTGAAATCCATTTGTGAATATGAAAATGTGTCATTTAAATTTCATATTTTATTATAGACTTTTATAACAATAATTTGTATTTATTTTTCAATACATTTAGATTATTAATAGTGTTTTTCGCAATAAATAAATAAATAAATAAGATTTATCTTATGAAATGAATATATTAATAGCAAATCAACTTGAGTTGATTTCGCAGAAAAAACTATAGTACCTTTTCTGGTAGCCTTTTCTAGTAGAGACTAATAATGAGACTATAGAGTAGTGTGTTCTGTGTTTTTTTTAAATTTAAATGTGTAAAATAAAAGTGGAGAAACTCATTTTCATCACATTTTTTTATAACTTAGGTAGGTTATTTACTGTATTTACACTTCCATGTAATGAGTAGAAAAGTAGTTTTTTAAATTTTTTACTTATTGGAATTTATCTCCAAATCTATATAATGATTGATTGAATTATTAATTTGTTATTTTTTTTATAAAGATGAAATCAAGGATAAGCCCAAAAGGTCTTTCATATTTTACATATTAAATGAGAAAATCTCTTTACTATCATAACCATTCAAATTCGAAACATATTGAGTTTCACCTACAAGAAATAGGGTTTCCAGGACTAAGTTGTGAATATTGATAGGTGTTTTCTTACTGTGGATGTGAGATATAAAATTCTTATAAAAATTATTCTTTTAACTATTGGGATGGTGTCAAGAAGTGTAAGTGTGTTCTTTATAAGTATTAAGGAAATAGGAACTACAACACATCTCTAATTTCATTACAATTTAATGGAGAAGAAATATATTACTCATGCATGAATAATCATTAACACTCTAAGACATCCTACTATATTAGTTAATTATTTAGGTATTCTCATCACATACATAAATTCGACACTAGACATGGTATAGAAAACTTTTGAATGACTATTTGTGCACATAAAAATGTTGATAATTCAATAGTCATTTAATATGAAGGGTGTCAATATAAGCGGGTTAATTTATATTGACTCCATGTTGGAAAAACATAGAACCCATTGCAAATATTCCTAGAGCGAAGGCAAGCGTACATACTTGATTATTAAATTCTCATGATTCGAAGTAGTTGGGTAGCATTATGACATGAACATTATTTTGTGAGAAATGACCATGTAGATATTACAATAATCTATATAAGATATATAAAATGATATATAAAAAATGAATATAATAAAGTTAATATCTATAAAATAACATTTCGAAAAAAAACAAAGGAAACTATATGATATCAATATGAATTAAGAAAATTAATGCATAGGGAGATTAGCTTTCATAATTATTCTTTGATAGAATACTAGGTTTTTAATTCCTTCTTTAAAATCTTCCACAATAATATTTTATACTAAATAAAATTCATAAATCCTTAAAAAAAAAATAAACAACATACCATAAAACATATTTTATTTCCATTTATTCATCATTTTTCATTAATAATACATGTCATTATTCCTCTCTCACAAGATTTTCCTCTCCTTTGCTATAGAGTAACCTATGTTAACCTATCTAGTGCTATATGATACAAGTAAAGTGCATATAGAAATAATGCAAATATTTTTTTTCTTATATTTTTATTTTAAATTTAATGAAATTTATATAGTTTAGTTTTATAATTTAAATGAATGTTAATTTAAATTTTTAATTTTATAATGGAATTTTTATTTATCAAAATTGATTTCTAGATAATTTGAAAAGAATTGAACTATATATATAATAGAAGATAGAGAAGCAAACCAGAGAAACAAAACAAAACCTTATGATAAACTGATGCGGATATCCTTTCATAAATATAATGTACGCTATTTCTCTATGCTTTCCGAAACGAAATCCAGAAGTATGATTAATCTATTCTGTAACGTAAGTAAACATAAACAAACCGTCTCATAAAATTGAAAATTAGATGACAGTCTCCTATACAACTACTGTGGCCAATTGCCATGGTTAATTTGATAATATCATGGTGATATACTTAGTGCTTCCTTTTCCCTATCTATTTGTAGGGTCCATATGAATCTATTGTATAAGGAGAGTAAACATAACCATATCAATAAAGGCCCCTTCTTATAAAATTGGTACGAATAGATGTGACTTGTCATAAAGTTGATGAGGGTTGAGTAATAAGAAATCTAGTGTCTTTACTGTATCTTATCCCTTGAATTTCAATGCTATAATTGAGAGTGCATTATTAATCTTAACCAAATAATTGACATAGTTTTCCGATAAGCATAGAGTCTACTCCAAACAGCGCTTATTTAAGTGGCAGAAGTATGAGTCATAAAACACAAGTTCATTGAATGAGATGAGCGCACCACGTCACCATCTGTAGTGCAAAAAAAAAGTAACCCTGCAAAATAGGTACTTTGATTAAATATGTTAAGCTCATCTAAATGCGCGAGTTGCTTCGACGAAGACAGGCGTTTGTTCATGGATACCTACATGACAAGAGAGATGCGATTGCAGACAAGCTTTTCATAAAGCACTCGAATAAGGAGCACGTCACTTAAACGCTATCTGGAAAAGTATAGATTCCATTAACAACCCAATCAAATACAGTGATAGTAGTGATAGTTTTCAAAGAGTCATTTCTTCGAAAATGTAAACATAGACAGCAAACATATTGTGTATGGAGTTGTTTATAATGGGATTTTTTTGGAGATTTTGGTGATGGAATCTTGCGGAAGAAATGAAGTTAAATCTAGATTTTTAGTAGTTAAAATAGTTTTTTAATTGCATATTTAAATTCAGCACCCTGAAAACCCTGGGACCAGTTGATTGTGCAAAGACTAGCTATCAAATTTGAGATTCCAATAAATTGCTGCTGGATTTTGAGAAAAAAATCCCCAAAAAAATTTCAAAAAATCTCATTATAAACAACTGCTATTGTGTATTGGCCTCCCCTAAATATGCGCATGGTTGTATGCACAGTCTGTCTAATGCAGCTGTAGGGGCCCCAATTGCCAACTGCCAAAAGAAATATAGTCAATCAATATCGTCGGTGCGGCCTAAGGGACCCCAACTGCCAAAAGAAATGTAGTCAATCAATATCGTCGGTACTTTATTGCAAATTAAGAGAATTTTAAACAAATAACACGTCAGTGATCATGGCCAACAGATCCATCCGCTCTCTATCACTGTACTAAGGAAAATTCTCGTTTGAGAGTGATGCATTTCTAATACAACTACAATTTAGGGTCAAAGATGCATGTAGTTTCTGGAGCTTGGAAGATTATATAATCCTTTGCCAATTAAGATTGTGATAAGGAGGGACGAAGAAATATTGAGATAATGGAGGGACGGTTGTGGATTTCTGGGTTTGCAGCATTCGCTATACTTGTTATTACAGTAGTCGTTGAAGCTATAAGATTTGTATGGTGGAAGCCTCGGAAAATACAGAAGCATTTCGAATCACAGGGAATAAGAGGCCCTCCCTACAAACTGTTTCTTGGAAATGCCAAAGAGATGGTGAAATTAACGCATGAAGCGAGTTTTGAAAATATGGGCTTCTCTCACGATATTCTCTCCCGAGTTCTGCCATTCTACCATCATTGGAGGAAGTCCTACGGTGAAGTATTGCTGCTTCATATATTGTCGATTTTGTAATATTTTCGAATATTAAAATTATTGTTGGAAGGGTCGTCTTTAATCGGTTTCTATTGTTTTTGTATATACAGGTAGCACTTTTCTCGTCTGGTTTGGCCCTACCGCACGACTAACTATTGCAGACCCTACGCTAATCAAGGATATATTATCATCGAAGAACAGTGATTATGAAAAAGCAGAGCCTCATCCTATGTTAAAGAAATTAGAAGGTGATGGGCTCCTAAGTTTGAAAGGGGAAAAATGGATGCGGCACAGAAGAATCATAAATCCTGCCTTCTTTCCAGAGAACTTGAGAGTAATATATTCAATTGAGTCTTTCCTAAATTTGATCTGATGCTTCAAAAATGCATGTAATACAGTATGTTTCACATAGCTAGCTGTGTGCATAACAGGAACGGATTCCTGTGATTGCTGGGAGTGCGACGAATATGCTAAAGAAATGGAAAATTTCGGTTGAGGCAGGCGTGAATGAGATAGACGTTTGTGAACAGTTTGAGAATCTTAGTGCAGATATCATTGCACGAACAGCTTTTGGCACCAGCTACGAAGGAGGAAAATGCATATTTCGTATGCAGTCTGAACAATTCATCTTTGCTGCAGAGGCTTTACGAAATTTTTCTGTTTCTTTTTTCTGGAGGTCAGATATTCATTCGTTGATCTTAAATTTTTCAGGTTCCATTCCCATATCAAATCTTACTTTCTGTGGTATTTATCCTTCTCAAATCTTTGGTGGCTCCTATTACCCTAAACCTCTCTCATTTGGGGTTCCTATTATCTTAACCCTACCCCATTTATCTCATTGTAGATTTTGGAAATATTTTAAAATTTTATTTCTAATAATATTTTAAAATAGATTTTAAAATCCAATTACATTAATTGTTTGACATTCCCTCCCTTTTATTAGCCCAATATCACTTATATTCAGGAAATTTGCAATGAAGAAAAATATGTTTTTTTTACATATTCTCAGAATCTGCAATAGGGATAAAGATGCCTCTCTCGTTATCTTGCAATACATACTAAAGTGAAATTTGAAGCCAACCCTTATTTCTATCATGTAATCGTATCAGTTTTGCCATTTTTATATGCTGATCCTTATCTGATAGCAGATTTGCTCAATATCTATTGAGCTTGAGTTTATTAGGGATTTCTGAAATATTCTAGCATGATAGATTAAATCAATTATTTAACTTCACTATGTTGCTGGAACCCTGGAGAAATCAACAATGGAGACAAGGATGCCCAGATATTCCTGAATGCCACGGACAGTATCTTAGCTGGTTAAACAATTGAATTAACCACTATCAAAAGTAACCTAGCTGCTATATGGAATAAGTTTCACATTTTGATGCAACAGGAACAATTCATAATATCTAATTAATTGAATGGTTGCTCATACTGCTGTCAGTCACATTCCAGGATATTTTTTGAAATCTGCATTAGAGATAAGTTCAGCATTTTCATACAGTAGCAGGAATACCCAGGTAATTGAATAGTCGTCTAACTATGAAGAGAACGGCCGTAAATTTGTTTCAGGTTTTTGCCTACGAAAAAGAATCTGCATCAATGGAAACTGGCTAACGAAATTAAATCTGCTCTGATAAAGCTAATCGAGATGCGAGGAAATGATATGGCCGTTGAGAGAACGGTTTCAACTGATTTGCTAGGTCTTATGATAAATGCCAGAATAAACACTAATGTAGGACACCATGCTAACGCTGGTACTTGTGCTATTAGAGTGAGAGATATAATAGAGGAATGCAAGACTTTTTTCTTTGCTGGCAAGCAGACCACTTCAAATATGTTAACATGGACAGTAGTTCTTCTCGCCTTCCATCAAGACTGGCAGAAAATGGCTCGGCAGCAAGTTCTTGACGTGTGTGGGAACGACGATCCCGACAGAAATACTTTGAACCAACTTAGAATTGTAAGATCGACAATTTATTTTCTTAATTGGGCGATAACATT
Organism: Pinus taeda; assembly: GCA_000404065.3. Taxonomy (NCBI): domain Eukaryota; kingdom Viridiplantae; phylum Streptophyta; class Pinopsida; order Pinales; family Pinaceae; genus Pinus; species Pinus taeda. The sequence goes on along the minus strand of APFE031060296.1, from coordinate 176,389 downwards.
ACAAGAGAGGATTAATTTATTTATGTGATCTTCGTTTTCTTCCTGCAGGTGGACATGATTGTGAAAGAGTCTCTGAGACTGTATCCACCTCTAGTAGCCCTAGTCAGACGGACAAAGAAGGAAGTAAATCTTGGGAGTCTTCATCTTCCAGAAGGGATGGAGCTATTGATTCCAATCTTGGCCATTCACCATGATGAAAAGTTATGGGGAGATGATGCGAACGAATTCAATCCCGCAAGATTTAGTTGCGGAGATGGAGGTGCTGCAAAACATCCAATGGCATATATTCCGTTTGGCATTGGGCCAAGGGCCTGCATAGGGCGAAATTTCAGTGTGATTGAGGCCAAGGTTGTTTTGGCAATGATTTTACAGAAATTCTCTTTCGAAATTTCTCCTTCATACAGACATGCACCCACTGTTCTCATGATGCTCTACCCTGAGTATGGAGTTCAGATCATCCTCCGTCCTTTGTGTAATTCGACGTGACATTGCTTCTTCCTCTGCTGCAATATTATATATCATATTTCAGTACAGTTGCCTTCTCCTTGTCTAAGGTCCTGGCCTAAAATCTATACATGACGCTTCTACTTTCATGGTTGTGATAATAATTAATGTTTGAAAAATAATGCCCCACTAATACTGCAATCTATGATTCGTACTGCACTCAAGGTTGTGGTGATTGTTTGACATATTCTGTCGCTGACAATGCTGTGGGTTGACAACTTTAAATCACTGCCACAGAATAGAATATGTATCTTTATGTATACCTGTTCAAAAAGACATTGCCTTTTTATGATAATTTCTGTCTGTATAGACTTTTGTTGTGCAAAAGGGAGACATCGTTTTAATGTTTCCGAATTCATGCAGAACAAAATGCTTTAAAGTTTAAATAATGTGTAACAAATACCACTACAGTTTTCTATATTTTTTGAGGGAGGGGAGGGATAAATGTCAACAAAAAACAAGATGTATGAAACAAATCATAAAATAATGAAAAAGTTGTCAATAATGTTGATAAAGACTCATAATATGTGATTTTGCCCTTTGAAATATATGAATATGATTATTCATTATTAATCATAAAATAATCGAAACGACAATGTGTAGATGGCCGCAAAACATTCCAAAAGACCAAAGGCAATTTACGCACGGGAAATAGTATAGTTTGAAATCTGACAAATACACATATATATTAATATTAATATTGGTTTTAGATTTAATTTTAATGATTTGAATAAATGATGTTATTCTCAATCGTTAAATTTATTTTTATGCATTTTCGGTCTTCCCTGCTACTTTTTGTGTCGCTCCAAGCGAGTTGTTCAGGAAACACTAAACTTAGGATAAGTATTTGTTATAATAACTTTTACTCTTATATCTAAGCAGTCCCGGTCACATATATTCATATATTTTTCAACCAAAATAGTTCGGAGTGCATTTTTTAGTTTAAATAGTTCACAAGCGACTTCATATTTCACGTCAATCGGTTGCCCTTGTAGAAAACATATATTTTTGTTTAGGCGTCCATTGGCCGATATAGTGTGTTTATTGAATTAATTTTTTTGATCTTTTAGTGTCTAATCGGTTGGAGGCTGGTGCTATAGGTTGAGGATAACGTTTAATTGTGTCATGTAATTGTTCAACAGATTTTGTTTTAGTAACTTATCATAATTAGGACATTTGATTACTCAAAGTTATTATTCAGATTAGAATCAGAAATTAGTCAGATAATTCAATTAGAAATATATTGGCTATATAATAATATATAATAATATATTCATTGCTTCTATTAAGATATGAGATTCTAATGAAAGTTGAGTTAATGCATTGAAAACTAGTCTTTTCTAGTTTTTGTTCATTGACATGTGGTATCACACCTAGGTGAAGAGATTGGACTTTTATGTAAGGTGTGAATTATTGGTAGGAGATTTGAAAAGTTTGTGAAAACCATTGGCAAGAGTTTTCATAATTTTGTGAGGCTTGTGCAGATTCAAGTTATTAGTGGGAGTGCCCAGTAGTTGGCAACAATGGCCAACAAAAACAATAGTATGAATATTTCTCTATGCTAAATACTAGTGTTTAAAGGTGAGAAACTTTGGTTTCTCGAGCATTAAAATGAAAACATCGTTTCTCCCATAAAATTTGTGGGATTTTGTAGAAAATGGTTATACACAACAACATGCCCAAAGACTTTCCCATTCAAGTCAAGACTAAAGAATGCAGCGAAAGGAAAATCGGAAAAATGGATTCAAAGGCTCTCTTCCTAATCTAGCAAGTAGTGCATGATTTGATTTTTCCAAGACTAGTTAGAGTAACAAAACCAAAGGAGGCATGGGATGTGTTGGAGCATGCATATCAAGGAACAAATATGATAAGAGTTATTAAGTAGTAGTCCTTAAGAAGAGAATTTGGAATTTTGTGCAAGCAAAACTCTGAATCTATTCAAGGGATTTTTACTAGAGTTATGGGAATAGTGAATGAAACTAGGTTTTAAAGACTATTGAGAAGATTTTAGGAATTTTTCGTAGTGAATTTGATGGGGTTGTTGTTTGTATTGAGGATTCTAATGATCTAACTCAATTTCTTGTGAATGAACTAATAGGATCTCTAGAATCTCACAAGTAAATAGTGAATCGATCTTCTGAAAAAATTATATTATGCAAGTTTTTCAAGCAAGAAGAAATGTTCCCAAAGACAAAAGTCATTTGTGTAAGAATTGATCCCATGAGGCGATTCTTAACACTCATGAAAGAGGAAGAGTTAGGGGACAAACATACAAAGGAGGAGGCACAGGTCGAGGAAGATTTTTCCTACAAACAACAAATGAAGAGTTAATTATGACAATGATGGAGGTAAAATATTTAGTAAATCCCAAGTTCTATTTTTTTATTGTAAAAGATTTGGCCATTATGAACAAACTTATTGGCAAAAACCAAAAACAACAAGCTAAGTAATCTCAAGAAAAAGAAGAGGTTGGCACTGTATTTTTCGATTCAACTAATAATTTTCCAAGGAGGTGTGACTTACTGATAGTGGTTGCAACAATCACTTGATAGGAAAGAAAGATGGCTTTTTGAAGAGAGATGAATCTAAAAAATTTGATGTAATCTTGGGAAATGAAAAGCCCACTGAAGCTAAAGGTAAGTGAACAACTGTTGTGAAAATAAAAGAGGGAAAACCAAACCACATTAATAATGGTTTATATGTTTTTATTCTCGCCCATAATTTTTTGAGTGTGGGGCAGGTTCTTGAAAAGTGATATTTAATTGTTTTTAAGAAAAATGAATGGATAATCTACAATAAATATGATCATAGTAAAATTATTGTCAAGACTAATATGTTGCAAAATATAATTTTTTGTTTCAGTCGCCCTTGTGAAGCAAGTACTACATTACATCTTGCTTATGATGATAGTTCCTAACTATGACACATGAGATGTGGACATTTGTGTATAAAAGGCTTGAAGTTGTTATATCACAAGAAAATGGTCAAAGGGTTACCCCTTATTGATTTTTTTGATAAAGTCTCTGAAGGGTGTTTTCTTGTTAAGCAACATAGAGATTCATTTTCAATAGGAAAATCATGGACAGAAAGTAAACCATTAGAGCTAGTGCATGCAGGTATATATGGTCCTATGAAACCTTTGTCTATGAATAAAATAAGTGTTTCCTTATTTTTGTGGATGATTTTAGTATAAGAACATGGGTATATCTAGTTAAGGAAAAATATGATGATATTTCAACAATTTAAGGTTGTTGAAGTAAATTAAAGGGGTTATTCGCTAAAAGCTTTGCACACACATAGAGGGTAATAATTCACTTCTAATAAGTTTGACTCTTATTGTAAAATGAATGAAATTCAAAGGAAATTGATAGATAGTTATACTCCCCAATAGATTGATATTGTTGAACGTAAAAATAAAACAATTGTTTAGATGGCTAGGAGCATGTTGAAAGGTAAAAACAATCAAAACATTTTTTGGGTTGCAGATGCAGCTACATTTGTTTACTTTATTAATAGATGTTGAATAATAAGTGTGCAAAATATTACCCCTAATCAGGCATGGTGTGGAAGAGAACCCAATGTTTCCCATTTTAGAGTCTTTGGTTGCATTGCTTATGGTCACATTCCTTCTGAAAAGAGAAGAAAGATTGATGATAAAAGTGTAAAATGATATTTTATTGGCTATTGTGAGGAAACCAAAGGTTAAAGAATGTGCAATCCAAAAACTTAAAAACCAATAATTAGTTGTGATGTGTTTTTTGGATGAGAAAGAAGAATGGCATTGGAATCAAAATGTGCAACAACAAAATCCAAGTATTATTGTACAAGAAGATGAATCTTTTGTTTCTACAAATTCATTAAGTAATCAAAATACTTCACAAGACACATCTACTTCATCATCTTCTGCAACTTCATGTCTTGTTTAAAGCCCAAGTCCTCCTCAAAGAACAAAATCCTAAAATGAAATTTATGGGTATACTAATTTTTCTTTGATATCTCAGATTGAAGCAGAGCCAAGATGTTTTGAAGATGTAGTACAAGAGTCATTTTGGTGCAAAACAATGGATGGAGAGATGACAACAATTAAAAGGAATGAAACATTGGATGCTTCTACTCAAGAAGAAGTCATTGGGGCAAAACTGTTGTGCAAAAGAAAGTATGGAGTTGATCGATCGGTACAAAACCATAAAGTAAGGTTAGTGGCACAGGGATATGCTCAACAACTAGGTATTGACTATAGTGAAACATATGCTCTTGTTTCAATATTTGATACAATCAAAAGTGTTTTGGTATTGACAATAGAATATAAATGGTTAGCTTATCAAAATGATGTGAAATAAACCTTTGTAAATGGTGGGTTGAAAGAAGATGTATAAGTTAAGTAGCCCCAAGGATATGAAGAAGTAGGAAATGAACACAAAGTATGCAAACTGAAAAAGTCTTTTTATAGGTTTAAACAAGCTCCAAGAACATGGGATAGTTGAATTGGCACTTATCTTTTAAAGACGGGATTTAACAGAAGTGAAAATGAACCCACATTATATATGAAGTCAAATGGTAATGATATACTAATTTCTTGCTTATGTAGATGACTTGATATACACATCTTCAAGTGATTTGTTAGTTGAAGAGTTCATGCACGTATGATGATTGAATTTGAAATGATTGTTTTGGGTTTGCTTCATTATTTTCTTCGCATAGAAGTGACAGAAATGGATGACGCCAGTTTCATTTCATAAGAAAAGTATGTTTTAGGTCTTCTCCACAAATGGGAAATGGAAAATTGCAAACCCACGAGCACACCCATGAATACAAATGAAAAGTTTTCTATAGAATATGGAGCTCAAAAAGTAAATGCTTAATCCTATAGGAGTTTGGTAAAAATCCTTTTGTATCTTACTACCACTAGGCCTCATATTATGCATGTAGTAGGTTTGATTTCCATATTCATGCAACGTCCAAGTAAGATTCATTTTGGAGCAGCAAAAAGAATTTTGAGGTATCTATGTGGAATAAACAATTATGGCATTTGGTATATTTCATGAAATAATTTTAGGGTGGTTGGTGATACAGATAGCGATTGGGTTGGATTTACTGATGATAGAAAAAGCACTTCAGATTATTTCTTAAGACTTGTATAATATTCATTATCATGGTGTTCAAATAAGCAACCAACTATGTCATTTCCTTCTATAGAGGAAGAGTCTATTGCAGCAATAACAACAACATGTCAAGGAATTTGGCTAAAGAAAGTCTTCTTATATCTTAAACATGACCAAAAACATGCCACAACTATTTACTATGATAACTTGTATACCATTTCCATAACTAAAAATCTTATGTTTCATAATCTAACCAAATACATTGATACCAAATATTATTTCATAAAATACTATGTGGCAAAGGTAGAAATTCAAATAAAGTTTTCAAGAACAAATTATTAGATTTCAGATATATTCACCAAATCACTACCAAAAGGGAAGCTTCAATACACAAGGGATATGCTTGAAAATACCAAAAAGGAAGTTTTAGTACACAAGGGATAGGCTTGAAATTTCTTTAGGGGAGCGTTGATGATAATGCTTAATTGTGATGTAATTATTGACAAATTAGTCAACAGATTTTGCGTTTGTGAGCTATCAGAACTAGGGCAACAAATTATTAGATGTAATCAATACTCAAAGTTAATAATTGATAATCCAATTACAAATATGTTGGTTATATAATAATGCATTTAGTATGATAATTGATAATCCATTTAGAAATATGTTGGTTATATAAAAATCCATTTATTGCTTCCATAAATATATGAGATTTCAATCAAAATTAAGTTCGTGCATTAAGAACTACACATTTTTAGTTTTTGTTCATTGTTTTTTCTTTTATATATTTTCATAAGTATGTTCTTGATAGATTTAACACTATGGCATTTTGAACAAAACATTATTAATCATGACATTAATAGATTTATCTGGCTGAGGATTGTCAAATTCATTGAATGATGTGACCTTTTAAGGTTTATTATTCACTAGAGGTTTGGATATATCAAGGGGGTTATCGATAAACGATGGAGCTAGCGGGATGGTCGAAAAACTAGGGTTTTCAGGCCTCTACAGGTGTAGTAATCCATGGAAGGGTGCAAAGTAGGGAGCTCCACTCCCTCCTACGGGCAGGCAGTGGCTAGTCGAGGTAAGAAACCATTAGAAAGTGTTAGAATTCCTTCAGGAGAAGGGATAAGGAACATGGAAGAGGAGCGAGAATTAAACAGGTCAAGGGAGAATAACAACAATAAAGAAAGTGAGGAAGAAGACAAGGAACAGGGAGCGAAAAGTAAAGCACAAAAGTGGCCATGTAAACCCAAAGCTGAGGTCACATTCAGAGTAGTTTTAAATGATCCTGCTCTGTAGGCACACAAGGACCACATGCAAACATATGCTATCATCTGTAAATTCATGGGATTATGGCCCACTGAAAAGGCTTTACAAATATAGATTAAATACAACTGGAAACCAAAAGGAAGCATTGACCTACATCTTGGGTCAAAGGGTTTCTTTACTGCGGTCTTCACAAATATTGAGGATAAAGATAGGGTGTTTGAAGGAGGGCACTACTTCTATGCAGCAGCAGGCCTCTACATGCGACCATGGATGATGAATTTTGTCCCTGAGCGAGAAACTTTCACTTCAGTCTGGGTAAGACTGTACTCTTTACCTCTTGGTTACTGGCAAACACAATAATTATCTACCACTGGAAACAAATTAGGGAATTTTGTCAAAGCTTTTGAGGCTACCAAAAGGGGAAAGTACACTTCCTTCACACGAATATGTGTGGAGATGGATGTCTCTGGAGCTCTACAGGATGAGGTAATCTTGGAAGTTTTTGATGAATAATGGGTGCAAACAGTAGACTATGAACATATTCCTTTTAGATGTCGGAGATGCCATGAGCATGGGCACCTATTTAGAGACGACCATCTCAGTAAAATAGAGAACAAAAGTAAAGCGACCATAATGAAATATATTGAGGGCTTTCACAAAGTGGCACATAGATGAAAAGGGGGCAATAGGGGGCCAAAACAACGTCAAACAGAAGGGCAACAGGCTAATTTGAATAGGTTCCAAGAACTCGAAGAGGAGGAAGAGATAAAAAAAGTAGATCAGGTAATGGAAGGAAGCCCAGTGGAGAAGGAGAAAGAAGAAGACAGAGTACAAACAAAAGCTATTAACAAATAGAAAGAGACTGTGATGAGTGATGCAGAAGTGGAGATGGACAAAGAAATGACCCAAAGTGAGATGGAAATGGAGGATCATGAACTGAAAGAGTTTCTTGACAGAGAACACCTAGATCTAGAGGGGTTCTTGGAATAGGGGACCATGAGTGGGGTAGACTCTTTACCGCTAGAACATTTCAATAGAGTACAACAGTTGTTCCTATGGAAAACTCGGGCTAAAGGGGTAGAGAAGCAAATAAAAATGAAAGGCATGGCAACAAAGGTGTGAAAACTATGAAAATCACACCTTGGTTAGCACCTAGAAACCCGGGAAAGAAAAGAGGCAAGAAAAAGCAGAAAGAGTTACTGATGGAATGTGGAAAGCTAATGATAGATTCAGGTAAGATGAAAGATCTAGCTAGCTACTCCTTTACGAATCTTTAATAATAATGTTTACATCTTGGAATATCAGAGGTATAGGTAGTAAAAAATAAAACAAAGAATTCTTAGTAATAGAAAGAAACAAGAAGCTTTGGATATGATCTTTATCTAGGAAACTAAATGTTCCATTCAAAATATAAAAGAAAATCACAACAAATGGCTCAACAGATTTGAGTTTCTAGAGGTCAAAGCAGATAACACAACATGGGGGCATTCTTACTCTTTGGAACCCCCAAAAGGTTGGTATAATAGATGCAGAGGCATCTAGAAATTATTTATTAGTGGTTATATAGCCGGTGGCAGATATGGAACCTATCTAGTCGCAAATGTATATGGACCTCAATGAATGGATGACAAACTCAGGTTTCTAGATTCTCTTATGGAGCTTAGAGACATACATGTAGATGTACCATAAATCTTGTGTGGGGACTTCAACATTATCAAATCACTTTCAGAGAAAAAAGTGGGAACCGAAACTTTACGCAGAGACTCTATTGATTTTCAAACTTTTATAGATAATAGGAATCTTGTTGATACTGACATGAGTAATGGTCTCTTTAGTTGGAACAATAAAAGAGGAGGAGAGTCTCAGGTAGCCTCAAACATAGACAAATTCATAATTTCAAAGGACCTTATGCTCACCAACAAGGGAATGATAGTGAGAATTCTCCCCTTTGGAGGCTCAGACCATTGGTCTGTTCAGCTTGAGGTTCAGGGCATTGGTACCCCCAAGAACAAACCTTTTAGATTTGAGAATATCTGGCTCGCCCTCCAAGACTTCATCAACAACATTAGAAAATGGTGGACAAAATATCTGCATATTCAGGTTACAAATATGTTCCAACTACACAAAAGACTAAAGCACATTAAGCTTAGACTTAAAGATTGGAACAAGATTGAATTTGGCAATATTTTTGCAGCAAAAAAACCTGTTGAAGATAAAATGAGGGAGCTCCATCAAACCCTTATCACAGATGGCTTTGATAAAGATAGAAATGACCAAGTCACCAAACACCATAAGACTGGGAGAATTTATGTAAACAAGAGGAAATATTTTGGAGACAAAAATCCAGAGTTCAATGGCTTAAAGAAGGGGAGTGTAACACTAGATTTTTCCATAGATCTAACATAGCGAATAGATCTCATAATAGGATCTCTTTGATCAAAGATGAGGGCGGTCATCTTCTTAATTCCCATGAAGATATAGAAGAAGTATTAGTTCAACACTTTCATGGAATAGCACAGGAAACCATTTCAGACAGAGAGCATTTTATCAAGGATTTAACAGGGCATACTCCTAGACTAGTTACTAGAGAGGATAATTTCAATCTAAATAGGCGAGTGAATGAAGAGGAGGTTAGTGAGGTCATCAAAGAAATGCAGAATGGTAAAAATCTAGGCTCTAATGGTTTCAATGTCTATTTCTTTAAAGCTTGCTAGAATATAGTTAAATAGGATATTTTGAATGTAGTGGAAGATTCTAGTTTGAATAGAACTATTTTGAAGGTGCTCAATACTTCTCCTTCATCTCCCTAATCCCCAAACAGGATAATGCTCAGACTTCACATAGGTTTAAACCCATAGCCTTGTGCAATGTGGTTTATAAGATAATATCCAAGGTTGTTGCTAACTGACTCAAACCACTTCTTCCTACTCTAGTTTCTATAGATCAATCTAGTTATGTGGAAGGTAGAAAAATTCTCAATAACATCATTCAAGCACATGAGGTGGTGAACTCATCGACAAGCATTAAGAAGGCTGGTATGATTATGAAAATGGACCTAGCCAAAGCTTATGATAAGCTGAATTGGACCTATATAAGGAAGGTCCTTATTGCTTTTAGGTTTGATCATAACTAGGTAAGATGGGTCATGGCCCTGGTAACTTCTTTCAGCCTTTCAATTCTGGTTAATGGTTCTCCTTTCAAGGCTTTTACTCCATCTAGAGGACTCAGGTAGAGTGATATGCTCTCTCTCTTTCTCTTCATCCTATTGATGGGAGGACTAGGTCGATCTATCAGGCACGTGAAGGAAGATGGTAATATCAAAGGCCTCCAACTTTCAGAGACTGGTCAAGCTTTGACCCATCAAGAATTTGTTGATGATACTATGTTGTAGGGAATCCCCATGGTCAAAGAAGCTCTAGTGTACAAACATATCCTATCTGACTTTTCCATGGCTATAGGTATGGAAGTTAATCTCTCCAAATCTATGATTTTTTTCTTTAATACCAATATTGCTATTCAGAAAAATATCTCCAAGGTTCTAGGCTTTCAAAGGGATGTCCTTCCCTCCAAATATTTGGGAGTTCTTCTTACTGATAATCCTTTGCACAAGGGAATTCGGGAGTTGGTGATTAATAAGATGCAGGATAAAATCAGGAAATGGACCATTAGATCTTTAAACATGGCTGGTCAGTTAGTACTTACAAACGTTGTTCTCCAATCAATCCCCATCTTCATGCTATCAGCCCTTCTTGCTCCAAAAGATGTTTTGCAACATTTTAGAACAATTCAAAGAGAATTTCTTTGGGGTATGGGGGAGGAAAGAAAGAATTGGGCCTTGGTAGCCCGGGAGAAGATCTGTAAACCTAAAAATTATGGGGGTCTTGGATTGGATAATCCAGAAGCACCAAGTAAACTTTTAGGGGAAAAATTATGGTGAAGCTGGGTAAAAGACCCAAAGTCATAGTGGGCTAGAATCTCGAAATAAAAGTATGCTAGCAATTGGAAAGATAATGATCTAATGAGGATGTATGGCATCATAAAGGGTTCACACATCTAGAATAAGGCCTGGGGGAATAGAGTATTGGTACAAAAAAAGAGCTTCTGGGAAATCAGAGATGGTGATCTTTCTTTGTTTGGGAAGGACAAATGGCAATAAGAACCTACATTGTTAAGAGAGACCTTCTCGGCCTCAAGAAAGAAACAAATACCAAAAGGTTATTTAAGGTAAACGACTTTTAGGATCAAACCAATAGTGAAGGAAGATGGAGGACCTGGAAGAACATGGATCACAGGGAAGATAGCCCGTTGAAAGCCAAAGCAGAGGCACTTCTGATAATGTTGGAACAAAAGAAAATATTAGTGACATGGGGGCATGACCAACATAGATGGGAAAACAATAATGTAGGCACCTTCAATCTTAGGAGGCAAAACTCATTCTCCTTGAGTTGGATTCCAATGAACTTGACAGGGTTTAACAGGACATATGGAGTCATCAAGGATGGATGAAGATTAAACTCTTCATCTGGTTAGTTCATCATAGGAAAATTCTGACTTGGGATAACATTCAGAAGAGGGGTGTTCTAGGCCCTTCAAGATGCTAGCTCTGTGAAGCCTAAGAGGAAACAATGGAGCAGCTTCTTAATATTTGCATTTTCACCTCTTGGTTGTGGGATATTTTTGCCACTATCTTCATGCAAATAAACAGAGACAAAGGAAGCACTATGAATATGCTAATCAATTTGAGATGCAACTTCTCTGATTTTGAACTTCTAGGATCAGACTGGGCTTTAACGTTAAGTTTCATAATATGCACCGTCTCGAAAGAAGGGAACAACAGAATCTTTAATAATTAAAAAAGTTCCTCCCTATGCCTTTTTGAGAAAATCTTAAGACAACTTAAGGAGACGGTAAGTACTACAGTGCAAACTTTTCCTAAGAATCCACCTTCAGAAGCTGAGATGCAGATACTTCTTAAGTTAGGTATGTAGGGGCTCATTCCATAGGGCCTAGACAAGAAGGTTTTGAAAATGGATACTAAGCACGGTTATTGGCATCCTCGCCCTCAAGGTTTTTTGAAATACAAAATTGACAGGGCTTCCAAAGATAACCTGGGTATTGTTGGCTATGGAGGTGTGTCAAGGGATGAAAATGGTAGTCTCCTTTTCATTTTCCATTGCCATTTGGGAAGAGCCATTAACTATTTGGTGGAATTAATGGCTCTTGAGCAATGTTTAGAATTCCTGAAGTAGGATAATCTCTAGAATGTTATTGTTGAAGCTGATTTAGAGTTAATCATAAACTCAGTCAAAATAATCAGCTACGGCAAGGAGCCGGAAAAAGTCTCAAAACAATGAAGGTTGCTCCAAGTATTTCAAAGGATTCAACTTCATCTGTGTGGATTACGTACTGTGAGTTTCGACCATGTGCGAAGGACAAAAAACAAATTGGCGGACATCTTGGCCAATCAAGGAGTACTTTGTACCAAAAACAAGGTTGCACTGAGTTGGCCTGAGATGCCTTTGAATAGATTAAAGGCATAATGTCATGACCAGGTGGATGAGGACTTAATGATGTTTCGAAACAAAGACACAGAAGCAGGGCCTAGTTGATTTGGATTCCTTATGCAGCCTTTTTTCTTAAGTAAGAAAATTCTGGGGACGCAGGTCACTGTCGGCCTCCCCAACTCTCGACAGTATGAACACAGAAGTTTCAGATGGGAGTTGCTCAGTAGATACAGTTATGCGGATGGTTGGCCGAATAGATGGATCATCATTTTGCACGGGTTCATGCGACTGCAAAGAAGGGATGATGAGTGGAGCCAGAATTCCGGCTTTCTCAGCGGTCTTAAAACCCCCATTTTCCTTTCTGTGGCTGCATTACTGCTCGCGAGGTGGTTTATCATCCATCGCACTCCCTTCACATAGGAAGTGGTTTTGCGGAGTTGGGAGCGATTCCACTTACCAAGCAACATGTGGCATAGTCTGAGAAAGGAATACGACCCTCATCGCACAGTAATTTTCGGTGTGTTAGGCTCGTGAGACATGCTCCTCGGCCATCGGATTAGGCAAGACAGATCTATGGTCAGGAACAAGCAAGCATGTTGGTGGGCCTAGGATGGCTATTGCATGGTTAATCGTTGGGCTACTTGGTATTCTGATATTATCCTCCATCGTTGGATTTGGCATGGAGGATCGACAATCAAAGAAAATGGCATTGATCCGAGGAAGAATATCTTTCGGGTAGGTTTCATATATTGGTGGGAATCAGCAGCTTTCGCGCGCTCTACATGCTCGAGGGTTATTCCCCCATTCGGACCCAAAATCCTTTTAGTTGAGTCCCTAATTCCTTATCACGTTCTATTCTAAATTTTAATTGTTTGATTATTTCTGGCGTGGTTTGAGCCTCGTCTGTCCGATTTTTGAGGGGAGATTGAAGGGTCTAAGCTTTGTTTGTATTTTGTGGATATTGTAGTCTTTCTTTTATTTTTGGGGACCGAGGCTCAATGTTTAAGTCTTTAGCTTGGGGCCCTAGGCTGTAGACTAATGGTTTTCTTTGGCCCACAGTTCCTTTGGGAATGTTGTATATTATGTAAGTTGTTTTTAGATTTAATGAAGTCTAAGTTAGAGTTGTTGCTTGGAAAAAAAAAAGTTGGTGATATAGTATTTTGAGCAATGTATTATTCATCATAAATGTTAACAGATTTATCTTTTCCGTCGTTTAACCAATTGCATTGAATCTCATTGAAATTATAGAGGGTAAAATCAGCTATATGTTTCCACAGCTATTCTATTAAGATTTCCTGCGTATACATTGACAGTTGTTAATACACCGAGAGATCAGAGGAACTTTCGTGATAAATGAGTCTTCTATGCAGGAATATCTGGTCGTTTTCGATCTGACGGCTTTATAAGAAAGAAGATCATTTATCTCGCTCCTTATTTCAATTGTCTTTCTTTTGGGTTAAAAATAATGTAATAAAATACTAAGAATATTCCTCATGATCACGTAGTTGCTCAAATTTAGTTTTGCTGAGCTGTTCCCCTTTTTTTGTGTGAAGTAACTTTATTTGCAATTACCTCTCCATATTAAGCTTTTGTTATAATCACCAAACAAACGATAATTAGCCATCAATGAAGCCAGAAGAGCCGTTAGGCCTTGCAATCGCTTGTAGCTTCCAGCTTCCGATTACCTCACACCCCTGAACCTATAAGTTGGATTGGGTCAAACGAAATAGTCTTCATCTTCCAATTAACAAACTTCAAGATATAAACTTTGTCGTTGAACCCCTTCTGGATATCTTAGATGGTAATGTCTCTCACAATGACTGCGTAAACATGCCCTTTGAATTTCCATACTAGAAACAATGGAATGGCCGAGGTAATGCCGACTTCAATTCTTGTAAATTAAGAACTTCAAGACCTAACCTTTTCCGTTCAAATCCTTTTGTATGTCTCAAATTGTAACGTCTTTTACATTTCCTGCGTAAAAATGCTCTTTGAAATTCCTTCACAGTAACACTGGAATGCTCGATGCAGTGCTGACTTCAATACTTGTAATTTTTTGAAAGATTAAAAATAATTCGAACATGTTGGTTATAAGTATATAATTACTACAGTTACATAAATAAATCATAAGTAAATTTGGATGGGTGTGAATTTATAAAAATATTAAAAATGATTTAAAAAAGCAAAACTATATAAATTAACTATATTATAAATTATTTTAAATTATATATATATATATGCATGAATGTGCTAAATACATATACATTTTGGAATGTTTGAGGGGTAATTTATGTGATGATAGAATTAATGTGGTTTCTATGAAAACTTAGTGATCAAATCCCCAGGTTGTGGATGATAGGTAGTAGACCCCAAAATCATCGCACCTTTATGGAATCCGTAATTTCCACCATGGGGATCTTAGTTACTGGTTTGGAACCTTTACAAACACATGCGGGTTTTGGTGTAACAGAAAACCTCTTCATGGTATTAGAACCTAGACTAACATTCGATTTCCCCAAGTTGCGTTTAAGGGGGGTGTTGGAAGAATCACAACAGCTCTATGGAATCCATAATTTCCACCCTAGGGATCCTAGTTACTCGTTTGGAACATTTATCAACACATGCGAGTTTTAGTGTAATGGAAAACCTCTTCATGGTATCACAGCCTCGACCTAGGTTTGATTCCCTTGAGTTGCATTTGAGGGGGAATGTTGGAAGAATCATCGCACCTCTATGGAATCTATAATTTCCACCCTCGCAATCCTAGTTACTGGTTTGGAACGTTTACCAACTCTTGTTGGTTTTGGTGTAACGGAAAACCTCCACATGATCCATATAAATTTTAATAATGATTTTGTTACCTATTTGAGTTTAATTATTAATCACATAAAAACTTAATACTTACAATAAACTCACAATATAACAAAAAATTTAACCATGGATATTGACTCCCACTCTTATGAAATAGACTTTGTTACAATACCATGGACCACAATATAACAAAAATTTTAACAATGGATATTCACTCCCACTTTGCCATGGACATTATGGTATTGTAAATAGACTTTATTACAATACCATGGATAGGTACCATGGCTTATCAATATCATATACCCAAAAACCATAACTTAGGTCACAAACAAAATAATTTAATTTTATAACATTTTTTTCATTACATCTAAAATAAAAAAAGTTGTAATTAGTTTTGAGATATAGTTAAACCCTCCATCCTCACTATTACAAAAATTATTTTGTAGATATTCCATAGATATTAAATCAAGGTTTTCATAAAATTAAAAACAGAATACTTTTATATATGGATATGTGAAGGAGCGAGGGAGAGAAGCAGAAGAAAGAGAGAGGGAGACACAGAGATGAAAGGGGAAGAGAGAGAAGGAGGAGGGGTGGATATAGTGACAGAACTGGAGCATGGAGATAGACATAGAGAGAGAAAGAGAGAGAGAGATTGGTGGGGGAGAGGGAAAGGGAGATGCGAGAGAGAGGGAGATAGAGGAAAGAATAGAAAGAGAGAGGCAGGGGGAGAGAAGGACAGAGAGAGATACGGAGTTGGAGGGGGAGAGAGAGGAATGGAAGAACATGGACATGGAGAGAGACAGAGAGAGAGAGAGAGAGAGAGAAAGAGGCATGGAAGAACAATGTGAGAGAGAGAGAGAGAAAGAGAGAGAGTGGAAAGGGAGAGATGGAGAGAGAGTGAGGGAGAGAGGAGAGAAGGAGAGGAGAGACATGGGGACACACATATTCAGGTAGAGAAAGTGGGTAGAGAGAGGGAGGGAGATAGTAATAGAGTTGGACGGTTGAGAGAGAGAGGGAGCGTGATGTAAAACGAATGAGAGAGGGAGGTTGAGAATAGAGGGAGAGAGAAGAAGGAATAAAGAGGAGGGAAGAGAGAGAAGGAGAGAGTGAGGGAGAAAGAAATGGACTTGAAGGGGGAGATAGAGGGAGTGACAAGGGAGAGAGGGGAGGATGAGGGAAGAAAGAGAGAGGGGGAGAGGGTGGGAGAGAGATAGGGAGACACAAATATGGGGGTGGAAAGAAGGAAAGAGGGAGGGAGATAGTTACATAGTTGGAGGGCAGAGAGAGAGAGAGAGAGAGAGAGAGAGTGATTGGGGGAAGAGACAGAGGGATGTGGGAGATAAAGGGAGAGAGAGAAGGAGATATGGAGGGAGAGGGAGGTATATTTGGAGGGGGGAGAGAGGGATCGTGGAAAAAATACATTGAGATATGGATTTCTAGTTGGAGAGAGAAGAATGTGTTGTAGTGGCTACAACCTCCCTCTAAAATTTTGCCTATCTTCATTTTGGAGCCTCCCTACCAACCTTCACACCAACATGTCTTGCTTCATCAAGTACGTAAGCTCCAGTGATTTTCTTTTAGAAAGAGATCATGTCGATCAAACCTTGATGCATTAGCCTCACAGGATGTTCATCCAGACTTGGTCCAACAATAGGCAGGCCAGCTCCATCAAGAATTTGTGCAAATCTAGAGGGCAGTCAACCTTCCCCTGGGAAATTGCACAATCCTGATTGATAGCCTATTGGGCCTCAGAATTGCACAATTATGTTGAGCAAGCTTCACCCAGAAAAGTGTGAAATCCTTCCTAGTTGGGCTGCTTAGCCCAAAATATCTGCAAATCTGGACAGTAGTCAACTACTCTACCTAGAAATTACACAAATATTTTAAGTAGCCAGCCAGGCTCCTAGCAAGAAATGAGCATTTTCTCCCAGCAGTTGAGAAGCCTCTTGCATGTGTAGTTGAGTTGACTAGTTCCCTTTGGGACCAAGAAAAACTGACTTGCATGCATGAGATTCTTCTCCCAAGGTAGCATGCAAAGGCATCATTTGTTTCAATGATCTATTTTTAGCAGTTGGATGTTACATGCAAGGATTATTTCTGAAGCCTCCCAACAAGTGTCACTTTCGCTAGATTTGTGGCGTGCATGTCATAACCTCGATTTTATAAAAACTCATCAGCTGAATATTACAAGGCTCATTCCTCACATTAATCTTGCATCTCTCACATCCCACATTGCGTGTAGGAGTTGTCGACACATTCATCTTAGTTGTTTTTGGGTAAGCTCGCTCTCCATGTTTTATGTTGCATTTCTAGCGATTTTTTTGTTTTGCTTCATGTAAATATTGTCTACTTAATTTTAGTGAGTTTTTGTTGGTGTTTTAATACGTACTATTTTTTACTAGCACCGTTTTAGTTTTCATTGCTATCTCACTACTATCGCATGCATGAAATTGTTTTGCATGAACGATCATCGATTCAGTGACCTGCTTCACTGACATGCATGTTGATATTTTTACTAAATCTTTCATTCAATGTTTGCATGCACTGATAATCACTTCTGCTTTCACTTAGTGTTGCCATGCATTCATTGTCGTATTTTCTTTGAGATGCCTGTCAGCGAGTCTGGCCAACCTTGGCTCAGACTTTGCCTTCACGGAGACAACATTTTGTAGTCTAGGAAGGAAGGCTTTGTCTTCCTTTCTAGAAATCTGCATTTATGCTGAGGCACTGTCCTCCTTGACTGTTTTGTGCATTTTTTAGGGACATTGACTACTGCCCTAGAAAATTGCACAATCTAGTCACTGAGCCTGCAAGAATTTCCACCAAATATTGTGCATTGTGCAATTCTAGAATTCAGAAGGCAGACTGGATTGTGCATTGTGCAGTTTTACTAGTCAGTCAGCCTTCTGGGAGCCGAGACTGTGCCTTGCGCAGTCTTGGCAGTCAGTTTCTTGATCTCTGAGGGAAAATTGCATGACCTTCATGATCAGTCACCTAGGTATGTTGCAAGTCAGTTCTCAAGTTCATTTTGGTTTTCGGTTGACAGATTGCTTCATATGAACATTGACATGTCTCCAGGTATCGTAGGTGTCCATTGGCCTCTAAACAGTATAGGTACAACAGTTTCCACGAGAGCAAAGATGAACACATCGTTCAAAGCACACTTGTGGATGCAGTCGATCAAGTGTGGATGAACATGCCTACCGATGAAGACATCAAGTTGTTTATTGAAAAGGACATCAAGGTATGATGACGGCAGCATCACAATGAGAAACATCATGAAGATTACGTGAAAGCAGCATATCGGATGCAACGAATGTGTGAGGAATGTTGTTGACAACATAGAGGCAGAACCAGTGTTGTGGGGGAGCACCCCCCCCGGATCCCACTCCCAATCCGTGCTCTGGGCGGGAGCCGTTTGGGAGCACGCTCCCAAAATCACTCCCAAAAAGGGAGAGATTTCAAGAGGGTGCTCCCTAAAAAAAATTCACTCCTTGCCTTTTTGGGAGCGTTTGCCTTTTTTGCCTTTTTTTTGTAGTAATGTTTGAAATGCAATTGTTTTTGGAAGAAAGTTTTTTTTTTAGTGGGGCAAGTTAGTGATGAAGTCTATGGCCCTAGTATTGATATGCTATTCATGGTAACATTAAATTCTTAAAGTAAATGTGACATTCTCCTTAATCTTCATTTTCATCATTTTACTTAAATTTTTAACATTACCATGAAATGACTTAGGATGTTTGAGAGTGCTTCCGGCCTCATTGGATTTCATGTGGAGAAAGTAGAATTTTAAATTTCATTCAAAATCGAATAGACTTATCAGTTTTTTAGGATTTCAGGATTGGGGGATTGCATTCTTTCCATTGAATTTTGTGATGTATTGGGGTATGGAACTCATATTTAATCAAGAGCACCAATCCCTCTATGTACCTTGATGTTATTGACATTGGTTATCGAACTCCTGTATCATGACCCTCCTAAAAATGTATGCATCACTGAAACAAAATCTTGACTTGACATGCTATGCTTTTTCTATCTTATGTTAATGCTTAGAGGGTGATATTAATGAAAAATATCCCTATACAGATACAGATGTAATGACAAATATACCTCTGGATATTAATTCTTAGAGGGTGATATCAATGACAAGGGTCCTGATTTTCCAACTAAACTAAAAAATTAGACATTTCTCGTGGTGGCAAGAGGCCCAAGCATAAGAAATAGATAATAGATTTACTTCTCTTTTCTAGTTTCTAGTAGTTTTATAAATATTGACTCTTTCATATTTATTATGATATATTTTTAAACAATATATGATAATTTAAGTTTGAAGTTGGCAATTATAACTCATTAGTAATGAATTAATGAATATGATGCTTCATGAATTTTGAAAGTTGTTTTCTTTCATTTTCATTTTTGTTGGACACCTAATCCTCAATGGGTTAGTGTGGAAGCCGAATGACAAAAGGAGTCCAAGAGACCTTGGGATGTGAAACCCAACGGTCACATATTGTACTATAAATGTATATCTCTTGTTAATAAAAATTGTACTCTCATGATTTATCATTCATATTCTTCTTGCTCCCATGTGTGTCTAACATGGTATCAAAGCGGGCGATTGTTGGTCCAATTTGAGCCACTTGTTTTGTGGTCTCTATATATATGTCAGTTCTGCATTACCTGACCTCTAATTCTGCCTTATTCCCCTCAGACCTGAAATTACCTACCTCTGCCAACACTACACATCTGTCCATACTGTCATTTCCTATTTTAGCGCTGAGGCCTGAGGGTGCCACTGCAGAGATACGCCACCATCGATGAAGGTCTAGCTCCTGGCCTGAATGGTATGCGTATGGTTCGAAGTTGAATGGTATGTGTATGGTTTTTGAATATTAACGATGTTGAATGAATGTGTTATGTTCGAAGTTGAATGCGTATTAACCCTGTCCATAACAGTTAAATGCAGTTTTGAATCATTTGAACACTATTGAATGAATCTGTTGAGCCACCCAGACATACCTGTATTGCTTTAACGTTTGAATGGTATTTGCCTTGAACCTAAATGGTATACGTTGAAGAGAAGGAAATCCCCTGCATCCACACTTTGACCTCACTGAAGGAGTTCTCACGCAGCTCAGAAAATTAAAGATAAGGAGTGATGGTGTGCAAGGAGCAGCTATCCCTCTGAGCACGGCGATTCTGGAAGGATGCTTCTCTCCTTAGAATTGTTGTAATGAGTGGGAAGTTTGAATGCGTTTGGTAACACTGTCTAATGGTATGTGCCCGTCCAAGTTCTGGTATTGAACTGACTTTTGGTATAAACGTTGAATGGTATTTGAAGTTGGCTTTGGTATATGCGCTAAAACGAATTTGGTATATGCCTGTGCATTTGAATGATATATGCAGTTTTATTGAATGGTATACACAGCTTTTATATGGTATTGAATTGCCATTTTATTGAATGGTATACACCGCTTTTATATGGTATTGAACTGCAGTTTTATTGAATGGTATACATCGTTTTTATGGTATTGAACTGTGTTGAATGCGTTGAATGGGCTTTGTGGTTTTTGGTATACACTGCTTTTGTATATACGTTGAACTAACATGGCGCCCTCTTGGAATATGGTATTGAACTGAGTTTGTAGAATGGTCCAGCGTATAGTCACAAGTTTTGTGGAGTCTAGCAAAGTGTTGAATTTTTTGAAGGGTTGTTATGAGAAGTTAGAACAGTAAGCGCTGGAGAATTCAACATATGATAGGGTTGAATGCTAAGTTGATAATCTGTGTTGCGAGTTTGAATAAGGAGAGATAAGTTTATTGTGTTGGTATTCGATTTTAATTAGAGTCTAGTTGAAATCGATCAGTATTTTAAATTGATCTACGCTTTCTAGAGTCTTGAATCGATTCAATTTGTGTTGAGTTTGGAGGATAGAATGTTGATTTAAAACATTCATATGGTATATGGTATAATAAGCATTGGCATTTGATTTTATGAGCTTGATAAGCAGATTGGGAAAAGGTGCATTTTTAATATTTGGTACAGAAATAATGAGCCAGAAGGAACAATCCAGAGATTGATTCAAACAGGTAAGATATGATGGTGGTTGCATAAAGTTATAATGCATGTAAATGATATATGATCGTATTAAATTGCCAGACTCAGTCTTAATGCATAGGGCATTTGTTTAGTTGAAATTTTATTGTGAAATGAAATTTGATCTTAAAAGGCGCATGTACAAGATTGGACTTTGGATTGAATGATGTGTATTTGATATGAAAGCATGTAAATGGGGATTGGAAATGCAGATTGTAATTTGGGATGATGTGTATAAACACATGTGAATGTTGGTGATTAAAGAATGAGGGAATTAAGACATGGGTATGAATAAAGGAAGTATTCATAATTTTGATGCTTGAGACAATAAATTTAAAGGAATATCGTAAATTTTTATATTGAGGGAATCTTTCCAACCAGTTGAGCAAGAAGGTTTGTGAATCGTCAACAGTTCATTTGTCTCCTGACTTGGATATATATGAAGAAGCATTGGTGTAGGTACGTCAAATAATTATTTTATTAATTTCGATACTTGCATTCGAAAGGAAGATAATCCACAAGGGTATTGCCTTTTGATAGCCATCATTTCTACTTTGAAAGTGATTATGCTGGGGGTTTTTTGGGAATGACAGAGTTCAATGTTCATAAGAATTGGGGACTGTTTATATTCTTTAAAGTTGCAACAATTTGGCATTATTTAGGAGTTCAGTGGAAATTGTTTCAAGCCAAGACTATCCTTTATAGATCGAATCGGTGTATTTTCTTAAAGGTTGTTCATATCAGATATTGTTATTGAACTAGATTGAAGTTGTTGCTAGGACAAGTTCCCTTGGATTCAAGGCTGGTACAAGAAAATATCTTTTTGAGGTCTAAATTGCTTGTAGCTTTGTTGGAACTGAAATTCTCAAGTGAATTTAAGAAAATTCATTTTTGAATGAGGAGTCTGTTTTTCGAATATCACCATTCTTTATGTGTTGAATCTATTGCAAGCTGATTGATTTGAAGTTGTTGCCATAAGTTTATATAAAAGAGCAATTGGTGTCCATCTTTCCTCATTGTTTTACTATTTTTTGAGGTTAAAAATGGCTCCAATTGGTGCAATATTAGAGTTAGTGGACAATCTAATACTCTCTACTATGGATAATACAGTCAAAATCAGCAAGGATTTTCTCACCAATATTCATAGTTGTTTACAAGATGTACATGAAAAGATTGACTTTTTACAACTTGGATCTCAGGTTCAGCAAGAAGAATTACAATAGTGGCGTCATCATTTTGAACCTATTTCTGTTCAGAAAATTGAAACAGACTCCCATAAACAGCAAGACATTAATGTTGCAAAATCAGTGCCTAATACAACAACAGATTTGCATGCAGATGCAGAAACTCAGTCTGCACCTCCCAAGCCCATCATCAGACCTTGGGAACAGCTTGTCCACAACAAGCACAGAACTGGTCTTGGATATGACAAGGACTTGTCCTTTCATATTCCAGACTACTCAAAGCCCATTCAGTTTCAGAGTGCCTTATTCATTCATGATAGTTCACCTTCTCCTCATCACAGTTCACCTCTAGCTATTCTAGACTCTGCCTCTCTTCCACAGCAGCAACAACAACAACAGATTGTGAAATTCCAACATTTTGATCAAGTTGGCCATCTGAAAGATCACTATTTTGATCTTCATCCATGTAAGCACTGTCATAAAACTAGCCATTCTTCGCACAGATGCTTCAGAAATAAATGTCCTGCAAGAACAAAGATTCATCTAGCATGGATCGCTTCTTGGAAATGGGCATCAACATCCAAGAAGATATTCCAAACACATGTCAGAACTTGTTCCACAATATTGAACAGTCTTGTAGTTGAGTTTTCTCCATCATCTCACCTTGTATCTGACAGGGGGGGAAATGATGGTCATCTACAAGCTTCAAAGTCACATCAAGCGAGCCTGAGCCACAACCTGCCACACCAGTTTCAGAGTTGTAGCCAGAGACAAAGACACCCCTGAGCATGCCATCAGTTGGTAATCTGGGACACTTCCTCTAGCAGAAGACTTCAGCTTCTTGCCATCTTCGGAAGAATTATAGGAACAAAATTGATAACACTTCCTCTAGTAGAAGACTCCACCTTCTTACCAGTTTTCGAAGAGTTCCAAGAATTGCATTAAGCATTCCAAAGTTGTTGGTCATCCTTAAACCATCATAGGTTGAGACTTCCCTTTTCAGGTTGAAGTTTTCCCTTTTATGTGGGGTGAGACCTCCCTTTATTGGTTGAAGGTTTCCCTCTTCAAATTAATAGGAGCACTTCCTCTAGCAGAAGACTTGAACTTCTTGCCAGTTTTGGAAGAGTTCCAGGAACTGCACTAAGCGTTCCAGTGTTGGTGGCCATCCTTAAACCACTGCCCTTTATACCAACATTTCAGAGAGCACATTCAGCCTTGCGCTGCCATGCATTTTTGCACATTTTGTATTAGAGCTCTCTTCTTGGACTCATACATAACCCTTCAGATTAAGGGGGGGAATGTTGGACACCTAATCCTCAATGGGTTAGTGTGGAAGCCGAATGGACAAAAGGAGTCCAAGAGACCTTGGGATGTGAAACCCATGGTCACATATTGTACTATAAATGTATATTCTTGTTAATAAAATTGTACTCTCATGATTTATCATTCATATTCTTCTTGCTCCCTATGGTCTAACAATTTTATAAACATTTCATTTCATTTAGATATTTTTGTTGTAATGGTTACCTTAGCTTACAAGTACAACTTTGGTGATCAATGATGATAAATGTTATATATTGAATTTTGAAAGATTGAAACTTTAAGATTGATGAATCATGAGACTCAATATGTTGAATGGTACTCTATTACTAACTTGTGGTGGTGATTGATGAAGATTATAACTTCTAGATGATTGTTGTTATATGGTTCAATCTATGTTTTCTTATGTTTTTTATATCTAATTCGTTATTCTACATTTCTCTGTTGACATATATGTATCAAAATATAAAAAATATATATATTATATAAAAAGCACTCCGAGATTCGCTCCCAAATCGGAAGCTTCTGAAAATGTCACTCCCACTCCCATTTTCACTCTCACTCCTTGCTTTCGCTCCTGCTCCCAAGTAACACTGGGCAGAACAAATTTTCAAGCTCAAGCAGATCCATTGATGATTAAAGAAACTTTGGAGACTCACACTATGAGGTGATAGCATGAGATGGAGATCTTGTGAAGGAAGAGAGTGGAACAAAGAAGGAGATGCATGTGCTAAAGAATACACTCAAGAAAGAACATGAGCTGCAGAGACAAGTGAATGAGTTGAAGGAACAAGAACAAGAGGGGCCCCAACATGCACTCACAGATGAAACTACACTCGTACAAGTTATAGATCCATCCCAGTAGCTGACATGGAGTAGACATGGTGAGAAGTGTTGTTAATCACATGAAAGGGATTCAATAACATGCATGTCATTGTGCACACACATGCAATCCAACCCATTCAACACAATCACCAAGGTGAAGACAAGAAGCTAGTCCAATTGGAGCTAAACATGTAGTTGACGGTTAATGCACATGACCACCATCAAACACTGGAATATTAGCACGAACATTATACATCAGTGTGTTTTTGGTTTGGTTGCACCAAGAAGACCATGAACATGCTAGCAGATAAGTTGGATGAAGGAGCCACACACATGCACGTGGATGCAATAGAAGCAAGAGTTTGCTTTAGCAGGATGTCACCATGGAGTGCATGCACACCATCATGGATGACCAATCTTGGCATTAGCTCACCGCCTTCACCATCACA
Organism: Pinus taeda; assembly: GCA_000404065.3. Lineage (NCBI taxonomy): Eukaryota > Viridiplantae > Streptophyta > Pinopsida > Pinales > Pinaceae > Pinus > Pinus taeda. The sequence continues at coordinate 151,318 of APFE031060296.1, read as the reverse complement.
AGAATGTCAAAGAGTTGGTCTCACCTCAATAGACCAAGTTTGAGTGATGTCTTGCATGGCTTGATCAAGCCATTTTGTCTCACATGAGCACATGTGCATTATAATGTAACGTCATGTCAAGTGGAAGTTCAAGTGTTAATAGTTGGATGTAACAATCATAGAGTAGGTGAAGAGTCATGAGGGTAGATGTACTATCACAAAGGGGAGTGTCAAGGGTCACCCCACACTTTGCTATAAATAGATCCTCATAACTCATTGTAAAGGCTTTTGGTTAGCCAAGCTCCAATAGGAGTATCTTAAAGAAAGCTTGGATAGTATTATAACGAGCCTTGGCTTCTCCACTGCATAGAGCTAGTACGTCTCTTTGGAGGAGCATATGGTTGTGGCTGTAACATTCCAGTATTGGATCTAGTGGTTGGACATGGATTTATCATACCACTGGAACTTATTCATAATATAACAGAGCCAACATGTTTCATGGATATGTTGTATTTCATTCTATGTTATCTAGTTTACTGTAAATGATATATGTATTTGTTTGCTTACGCATGCATGTATGAACTATTCTGTATAAGTATGTATGAATCTTTCTGATATTTGCTGGTTTAATTATCACTTTGAATTGCTCGCTAACTTGCCTTCTAGCTTGTCATGCATCTTCACTCATGTGTTACCTTCTAAGTTGGATACTATTACAGGTTTCTAAGGGGCGTACTCACCTCACCCTTAGTGTGTTAGAACCTCTCATGCATCTTCCTTGGCTTGATGCAGTTGTCACACCCTTGCTACCAACATATAAATCTTACTTGCCTCTGTGTGAATCACAGTCAAGGCATTGTCGTACGACCCACTGTAGGGACTCCTACACCAATTTTTCTAACGTCTAATTGGGACTTCTTACCGGGGAGATCCCCTTACATGTTGGCAAGTCCAATGCTATCAATGTTTTGTGCTAGAAGGAGGGCGATATGACAAGCTGAGTCCTCACATCTGTTTTGAATCTATACACATCTATATGATTAAATATCGAGTTTTTCTTATGCAATGTATGTCTTATGGAAATGACTTCATTATCTCGAAAAATCTCTCACATAAGCTGTCTCATAAAACATATGATGGTTGAATAAAACATATGATGGTTGAGGTGACATAGCCTTTTTATGCACACGATTGCCATTGTAGTCTCATGTGAAAGACATGGATTCTTTGAAGAATACATGAGCTATGCATTGTTCATCTACACTCTTCGAGGGCAATCAATCCACTACTGTGCTACACTACCCAAAAAATCTATTCATTCTCTTAGTCGTCTGGTCCCATAGATAGATCATGCTTTCAATCTCTTTGACTGTAAAGCACTCAATAAAGAAATTATGGAATTATGAAAAGCACTCGATGAATCCATTGAATAGTTTCACGCACGCCTTTGTAATCTTGCATACGATTCCCCGAAGATGATATTGATTGGGAATTTCTCGATGGGAGGTTTGTGTATCTTCTTTACATATATGAAAATATGCAATTCTTGAAACCACTCAAATCTTGCTCATACTCCGGTGATGGAACTTGGCAATCACGAGTAGGCACGGTCACTGTCACAAGTGGATTTCTGCTTTCACCTCATTAAACAAGTTCACCACCATGGAGTGATGTGGGAGGTCATGCACATACCTCTACTCAACTATCACATCCACCCACCCTACCTACTCTTGATTTCTGCACAGATTTAGCTTGCAATCTTGTTGGTTGTCACGTGGATTCACTCCCTTGACCTCCGTCCTCACATTCTATTGATCGTCCAGATTGTACTATCTTGTGTTCTTCCATTTTGTAGTCCTCACCTATTTTGAACGAGGATCAAGTTGTCAATGGAGTTGGTGTTATGCAGCCAACCTGCGCCATCATTCATGATGAGTTTATGTCGGAATATAAAGAAGAACCTATAGTGAAGGATGACTCCATTTTGGTCGCGCCTCATTCGCTTCATCCTGACATCCCTTACGATTCGACAACTACTGGCTGCCCCTGTGAAAACCTATTTTTGGATGTTTCTACTCCCAATCATTCACATGACACGTCAGATGTCAGTCTATCGTCGTAGTGTAGAGAAGACACATCTTCCTCCAAAAATCTTTCCAATCTATCATTTGTCATTTCTAAAAACATAGAGGTTCAACATCCTTGCTTCTCATCTACCCCAATGCCTGATTCATCAAATCATGAGGATGCCGACAAACATGCCAAATTTTATAATCTTGGTTGTTGTGATCTCTCTACTTCTTCATCTAATAATGATGTTCATTAAATCGTTGTTAATCTATTTATGACACTAGTCTACAATGATCTATCTGTCAACAAAGTCGAAACCCCGTAGACTATTGAGGCACATCAACCCGAGCTGATGGTTATGTCAGGCCCTCAGTGTCCTGAGGTTGGTTTCACTTCTGGTTAGAAAATTGTTGAAACACTCAAGCCTCCTCATCACTCTCTTCTTTGCATTAAAGATCAACCAAACACCCATATGTCACTTCCTCTGCTCAAACTACACGATCCCATTGCTCATGCATTTGAGGAATCTTACACAGAAAGCACACATGCACATCATAAGTGGTTTACCTTTCTCACATTTTCTTCTATCACAGTCAAGGGAATCGCACTCAAAATCAGCACATAATGTAGCACATCACCATGGCAGCTCCAGAGAGTGCATGTCATGTGCTTTCACTTATCTTTGTTCTATGGTTGCTTGTAAACTTGGAGTGTGTTTGTCTTCACTCTTAGATCTTTCTTGTTTGCTAGTTCGCACAACTGTCTTGTTTGCGAACCATGCCTTCACTAACATGGGGCAGCTAATGCACCGATGGCTTCATTAGAAGTATCACTTCACGTGATATGGCTCATGCGCCGTTAGTTTAGGAGTATGAGTAGTGTTTTCTTTCAGTCAGTTTACTTGCATGCTTGTTTTCTTACTTGCCTTGTTTCTTTGTTTATTTTCATTCTTGTTTTCTTTCCTTCTTTACTTTCACTTTTTCTTCTGATCTTTCTCTGCTTTTCTGTTTGTTAGTTTGATTGTTTTCTTCGTAGGTTAGTTTCACATGAAACCATCTATGACTCTTGAAACAAGCTGGGTAAAGTACAAGAGGCCTTGTGCAACTATCACTACTTGGTTATCTATCATCGTGTCTCTGTATAAAGAACTTGTTGTCTTCAGTCCATGATACATCATTGGAAAATACATATTGTTTGGAGTGAACCTTGGTGAAAACACAATGCTTGTGTGCTCACTAATATCACTTAATCTAGTTGGTCATTTTTGGGCCAATCCTTGTCAGCTCAGTCAAGTAGAGTAAGGTGAGGGTGGAAACCCTAACAGGCACGTCAGAGGTATAATAAACTACTTCTCTATAAGAGCAACGTCTTGAGCTCTCAATAAGTCTAGATCCCTCTTCCACCTCTGAAATGAATAAGTGTTATGCACAGTTATGAAGATAAAAAATGAAAAAATGAAAACGTGAAAAAAAAAGTTTGAAAAACTGAAAAATGAATAAGGTGAAAGAAGAGAAAGGCTTCCTGTGTAGAGAGTTGATGAAAGTAACTCCATCGGGGTACTTACTAGACTCGCTAGTAGTGAAGCCATGCTTGTGTTCCTATGTGACTCTGTTGGGGTACTATCCAGGCCTGATGATAGTGGAGCAACACCAGAGATGAAACTAAGAATCTAATGACTATAATGCTTGTGCATCAATATACCCCTCAACCCCAATTGAAACAAATGTGTTGACTTGGCTTGGAATGTATGTTAACCAACCATGAGCTTCGTGGATGCTACACCTTGTAATCAAGCTAGTGTGAAATCAGGACAAGCTAAGAACTAAAAAATACTTCCAAAGGTGTTAGACTTTCTTTCCATGAACAAGGTCCATTCAGAGAGCTAGATTTCTTCCAGTGTGTCACCAAGTGTTGTAACAGCTACAACCACACTCTAAATTTTTCCTTAGCTTCATTTTCGAGCCTCCCTACCAACCTTCATAGCAACATGTCTTGCTTCATCAAGTACACAAGCTCACATCAACCTTGTAGATCTGGTAACCCACATCAGATCTATGAGTTTTCCACACATTTAGCTTAGATGTTTTGGGGTAAGCCCACTTTCCATGTCTTGTGTTGCATTTCTTACACTTTTTGTGTTTCGCTTCGTATGAATGTTCTCTTCTTGATTACAGTGAGCACTTGCTATCGTTTTGATACATACTAACTTTTACTAGCACCATTTCAGTTTTCATTGCTACCTCATTGTTGTAGCATGCATGGAACTATCTTTCATGAACAGTCGCCAATTCAGTGACCTGCTTCACCGACATGCATGCTTATATGTTTAGTGCATATTTCATTCAACATTTGCATTCACTATCAACCACTTCTGCTTTCACTTCATGTGACCATGCATTCACTATCATATTTTCCTTCAATGAGACAACATTGAGTAATCTGGGGAAGGAAGGCTCTGTCTTCCTCTCTAGAAATGTGCATTTCTTCCTAGGCACTATCCTCTAGGATTGTTTTTTGCATTTCTGAGGGACAGTCACTCGTGGCCTAGAAAATTGTGCAATGCAGTCACCAAACCTGCACCTATTTCCAACTAAGATTGCACAATTCCAACAGCCAACAACCAGACTAGACTATGCATTGCACAATTTGAGTAGTTAGTTAGGTTTCTAGCAACCTAAACCATGCCTTATGTAGCCTTTGCAGTCAGTCTCATGACCTCCCATTGGAAATTGCATGACCTTCATGATCAGTCACACTCATTTTGGTTTTCGACTGACATATTTCTTTCCATGATTTTTTTCATGTCTCCAAGAATCATAGGTGTTCATCTGCTCTCAACAATACAGGTACAATGGTTTCTACGAGAGCAGAGATGAAGACATTGTTCAAAGCACACTTTGGGATGTAGTCGATCAAGTGTCTATGAACTTGCCTACGCACGAAGACATCAAGTTGTTCATAGGCAAGGATATCAAGATATGATAGCAATAATATCACAGTGAAAAACATCATGAACATCAGTCAAAGGTAGAGTATTGAATGCAACAAATGTGAGAGGAAGGTTGTTGAAAACATAGAGGCAGAACAAAGTTGAAAGCTCAAGCAGATCCACTAATGATGATGCAACTTTCGAGACTGAGGCTATGAGTTGACGGTGCGACGTGGAGATTAGGCGAAGGCAGAGGGTGGAACACTAAAGGAGTTGCAAGTTCTGAAGTAGCAACTCAAGGAAGAATATGAGCTCCACAGATAAGCGAATGGGTTGCATTAGAAGCATGAACAATAGGGGGCACAACATGCAATCATGGATGAAATTGCACCTGTACAAGTTATAGATCACTCCTAGCAGCTGGCACAGAGTATACACGGTGTGCAGTGTTGTTGATCACATGCAAGGGATTCAATAGCATGCTTGTCATTGTGTGCCTACATGCGATCCAAACCATTCTGCACATTCCCCAAGGCGAAGACAAGAAGAAATTCCAGCTAGAGCTTAACATGTAGTTGATAGTTGATGCGCATGACCATTAGCACACACTAGAAGATCATCATAGACATTATGCATCAATGTGTTTTCAGTTTGGTTGCACCAAGAAGACCATGTGCATGCTAGTAGATGAGATAGACGAAGGAGCCACACCAATGAACCTGGATGCAATGAAGGCAAGAGTTTGCTTTAGCAAGATGTCACCATTGGGTGCATGCACACGATCATGGATGATCAAGCTTGGCATGAGCTCACCACCTTCACCATCACAAGCACGTCATAGAGTTGGTCTCACCTCAATAAACCAAGTGCCAGTGATGTCTTGCATGGCTTTCTCAAGCCATTTTGTCTCACATTAGTACATGTGGATTATAATGTAACTTCATGTCAAGTGGAAGTTCAAGTGTCAATAGTTCGATGTAATAGTCATAGAGTAGATGAAGAGTCATCAAGGTAGATGAAATGTCACGAAGGGGAATGTGAAGGGTCATCCCACCCTTTGCTATAAATAGAACCTCATAGCTCATTATAAAGGGTTTTGGTTAGCCAATCTTCGATAGGAGTATCTTAGAGAAAGCCTGGATAGTATTGTAATGAGCACTAGCTTCTCCACTGCACAAAACTTGTACATCTCTTTGGAGGAGAAAGCAGTTGTGGCTGTAACGTTCTAGTATTGTGATGAGCCCCAAAATTGGGTAACTTGTTGGCTCATTGGCTAATTATCCTTGTTCAGTCCTTGTTCAATCCTTCATTTTCCATAGCTTATGCATTATTTTCAGTATGTTTATGTCATTTGTACGAGTAAGGGTAGTCACTCTTCCTGGGTGGCTAACACGTGCTTATTTCAGGTTTATTGACACATTTTGGAGCAAAACCGAGCAATCATGGGCTAAAAGACAGCCAAGCCTGAGGTGAGTATTCATAGGGGGGTTTTCTATGGCATTAAATAACCCTTGCTCGGGATCTTCACTCCCAACTCCGAGCTCCAAAGACCACCAAAACCGAATCTAGAAGGCAGCCAAGCAGATTTTAGAAGGGACTGTCTAACTCATAGTTTGGATAGCTTAGTTCCACAGATTGAGGAGGCCAGCTAGGGCCCTCGTGATGTATAAACGTTGAGGCCTCAGCCTTCGTAAGGGACTTTTGAAACCATTGCATATTTTGCACCACAATGCTGCTAGCTTTACTTTGTTCTCTTGTAGCCATTTTTGGCATAACTCTTATGACTATTTTTTGATAATGAAAAGCAGTTCAATTTTATATCAACTCTTAGTTTTCTGTAGGAGCCATAGCTCTGAGGGCTGGGCCCAACCTGAGAGCTTAGGGCTTCCTTTCTGTACTGTTACTTTTCCTTCATGCATCATTGTTTCCCTTCATACATTTGAATGTATTTCTGTTAGGGAGATTTAGTTACGTTGCTTGAATAGATCATTGTTTACGAATATAATTGCTTCAGGTGTTTTGGTAGGAGAATAACAGAAAAAGCTACAAAGAAAAGGGACAACCACACTATCGGTTTCACCTCATCCTTATTGGATCAGGGGCTAGAATTGAATAAATAGTGCTGCCCCAACAAAAACACTAGTTTGCTTGACCATGCAATCCTTAGTGTAATGTTTCCTTTGCAACAATTAGTTATGGGTTTATAGCTCTAAAATGTTTCTTTGCATAGTTGATGTACATGGTTTTCTTTCCAATAAAGCTATTGTTCACTCATGCTTTTGATAGGTAGGCTAGATTAGCTAGGACTTTGATCATTTACAAGACTTTGTTGATTCGTTTGAGCATACATCGTGCAGGGCCTCCCCACCACTCTTTTATCCACCTAAAACGTCATCTAAGTCACCTGTTCCATCTCCTAGCTAGGTTCCTCATCTCCCATCTGTCCTTTTTTCCACCTAACCCTACCTTCTTGCTCAGTCATTGCCTTAACCTTCTCCAAGCCAAGTCAGCCTTCTACACCATCTCACCACTCCACCCACCAGTTTCTGGGTTACTCCAGGCCCCTATCCTATCCATCCATGCACCTTCCCTCACTCACCCATTCTCTAAAATCCACTTTTTAACCATCCTATAGAAATTTCTGAACATCCTGTAGAAATCTCTTAACATCCTGTTCAACCCCTGTAGACTTCCTGTAGAAGCTCCAAAATGAGGTTTCTTGATAGCCAAACTTTGTGAAACTCTCCGGAAGGGTGTTGGGGACTCCTTAGATCCTCTCTGAACCTTCCCAGCCTTTTCCAAGTGTTCCTCCTCCTTGATCCACCCCTGCACAATCAAGAATAGTGAAAGCATATGCATGATAAAACCTGACAACTTAATCAAAAACATGAAAAGATGTTTTCTTCAGATAAAGGTAGTTTAGACACATGTATTTTACTTTCATAGAAGTAATGGCATCTCTTTTAGTAGTTTTCATTCTCTTCTTTGCATCAGTAGGACTAGCTGGTAGAATTAGGGTTTGCTAGGGTTTGCGCTTTCCTTCAGTTTTCCAATCTCTTTTCGCAAATAGATTAGTTTCCTTCGAGTTAGCTTTCATCCATAAATTAAAAAGCTTCTTCTAAGAGCTCATAGAAGTTGGCTTAAACCCCTAGCAGACTTGTGCCAGCTGACCAAGTAACAGCTGCGGCAAGAGCTAGTACTTGTGCATACAGCACCGTCGCTTCCAAGTTTGTTATGAATGACCGGGTCGATAAAAGTAAAGAAGGGAGTCCCAGGAGTTGTAGCATTATTGCTGCAATACTGGAGCCCACCATCTTTTTGGTGCCGTTGCTGGGGAAGCGTCAGAGTATTAGTGATTGTTTCTTTTCTTCTATTTTTTCTACAACCTTCTGTTAAGTAGTTTATTTCATTTCCATTCTGCAATTTCATTTTCGCAAAAGTAGAATAGACATTTCCTGCTTTCATATATTAGCATTTCAATTTCGCAATTTCCATTCTACAAGCGTAGTTTAGCATTCCAATTCCACAATTTCAATTTTGGAAGCGTAGCTTAGCACTTCATTCCTGCAATTTCATTTGAGCAAAATAAAATAGTCCTTTCCTGCTTTCATTTCAATTCCGCATTTTCATTTCAGCAAGATAGTTAGTTGCATTTAAATCCATTTTAGTTTTGCAGGTACCAACAGAGGAAAAAAAGCATAAGAAATAAAAAAAAGTCTTTCCATTTCATGCCTTGTAGGAATAGAGATAAAACTAGAAAATTCTTACCCAACACCCCCACCACATCACTGAGTCAACCTTCTCTCTTCTCTGGTGACAGTGAGCCAGAAGAACCTATAGGTGAACCTCCTCAGATATATGAAGATCCTATAACAGAATAAGAGTTAGGGAACACTTCATCTGAAGCCATGGCTGAAAACCGAAACTGTAGAAGGGAAGACGAGAGAATAGAGGGTGCCTTTCCCATCCGAGAGACCAATAGAGACATGAAAATGAAAAACATAAGTCCCTCTACTCTACCTCACTTCCATGGACTGACTACTGAAGACCCTGATACCTTCGTGTTTGAGTTTGCTATCCTTTGTCGAACTTATGACTATGCTGAGGATGAGCGAAAGTTGAAACTCTTTCCCTCTACCCTCAAAGACACGGCATTACGTTGGTTCATGGGGTTACCTGGAAACAGTATCACCACTTGGGCTCAGATGGAGCAAGCCTTCAATACCAAGTAGGGGGCTACTGTAGATCCAAGGAAACTAAGGGAAAAATCTTTCGGATGACCATGGGAAGTGATGAACATTTAGAAGACTATGAGGAAAGGTTCCAACTCAATTATAAATGGGCCAGGTGCACACTTGACCCAGAATCTGTGAAGTTGGTTCTACTCCGAGGAGTCCCTAAAGACCTTCTGGACACCCTTAACATGATGGCTGGAGGAGACATATACCAAGTACCTTATGAGGACATAAAGATTGTGTTTAGAAACCATTCTAGGGTGGTCCGGAAGAGAGGTAGGGGGAATCATATTTTAGCTAGTACCTCTTTCTCCAAGCATGAGTTTGCTAACCAGATGGAAGACCTCAAGAGAAAAATGAGACAGACTATTGCCATGCAACTCGATACCTTCTGAATTTAGCAAAAGAAAGAAGAAGCTGAGAGGGCTTCGGCCATTTTTTGTCCTAGATGCACGAGGAAGCATCCCAAGAATTAGTGCCCATTGCACTCAGTAGAGGTATGTTTCGTTTGTGAGGAAGACCACCCCACCAACCTATGCCCTACCTTGCCGGGATTTAAAGCCATGTACGTAGGGACCAAGGTGGTTACTGAACCTCTCTACTTCCTCAACCAAAGGAGGCCACATGGACCCAAACCTTATCAATAGGGGATGTAAGGGCCATCCCAAGCTTATTACAACCCCAACCAATCCACTCATATACCTTCTTGGGGCCCCCCTGCTCATCCTTCCTGGTCCACACCTCCTCTGTGGTCTTATCCATCTCCATACCACACTCAACCTCCTTCTCACTCATTTCACTCTCATGCCCAGCCACAACCTCAGTGGAATGCACCTCAATCGGGGTGGAGGCCCTAATACAACACTCCTCCTGCCATTCTGCCTCAGCCATCGGCTCAACCACAACCATTACCTCCTGCTCCTCCAAGACAACCCCAGATGCCTACTCAATCAAACCCGAACCCCAACAACAGACAGGCCCAGCATGTATATACTGGGGAAACAACATGCCCTACCTATGCTGTGGAGATCTAGGAGATCAACCTGTGATCTGTGAAGGTCCTTCCAGAGCGCCAACCTCCTCCCCTAGAGGAGGAGGAAGAGAAACAAGAAAGTGAACCCTAAGCCATTCCACCCTTTCCTGAGCGACTCATAGTAACCAAACAACCCAACCCATAAGAGGATGAGCTTTTGGGAGAACTCAAGTAGTTGTGTGTGAAAATACCACTTCTCCAGGCCATAAAAGATGTACCGATATACAACAAATTGATCAAGGAGAAGTGTTTCAGGCACCCAAGCAGGCGAAAGAAAGATGCCTCAACCATCAATGTCATAAGACAACTGTCCGATCTCATGTTGGGGCAAGTAATCTGTCCAAAGTATTTGGACCCTGGGAGTCCTATAGTTGATGTCCACAATGGCACCATTATACCCCACACTTTGATTGATCTAGAGGCCACCATTAATGTGATTACCAGGGACACCATGCTTAAGCTCAACCTTTAGAGTTCTCTAAGGAAGACCTCGACAGTGCTGCAATTGGCAGATCGCTCCACAGTGACTCTCGAAGGTATTGTGGAAGATGTCTTGGTCTCTGTTGACTCCTTGGAATACCCTGCGGACTTTTTGGTCCTTCAGCCAAAGGAAAAACTCATGGGATATCCCCTCATTTTGGGAAGGCCTTGGCTGGCTACTGTAGATTCTTACATCAGCTGTCGAGCTGAAAGCATGACCATCAAAAATGGGCTTATGTCCAAACAAATGGTCCTATACCCTCCTGCCCAACCTCTGCTAGAACCTGACATACCCCTTTGGTTGGAAGAAGGAGAAGAGGATGAGGTCTACTTTGCACCATTATGCACAGTAGAGGCCACCAAGGGAGGTCCTCCAACTGAGGATGATTTGATTAAGAACTTAATCCAAAATCCTCCCCGTGATGCACTATCCTTGGAAGAGTTGGTGGAAGATACCCAGGCCAATGCTTTAGTGGACCTATGTGCGACTAATTTGAACACCCCTACAGTTAAGAATGTGGAGTTTGGCCCTGAGAGGACTTTGAAGATAAGCTCCTCTCTCTCTCCCTCTCAGGAAAAGGAGCTATGTAGCCTCTTGACCCGCCATTTGGAGGCCTTTGCCTGGAGCTACAAGGAAATGAAGGGAATCCATCCCTCGGTCTGTACTCATCATATCTACATCAAGGAGGACTGTAAACTAGTCAGGCAACCTCAGAGGAGAATGAATCCAGCCCTCAAGGACATTGTTAAAGAAGAAGTACAAAAATTGTTGGACGCAAGATTCATCTACCCCATCTCAGATAGCAAATGGGTTTCCCCTTTGGTGTTGGTACCCAAGAAAAATGGGAAATGGAGAATCTTTGTGGACTACAGAGAACTGAATAAAGCCACCAAGAAATACCACTTCCCTTTACCTTTCATAGATCAAGTGTTGGATGGTCTAGCAGGGAAGAAGTTTTTCTCTTTCCTAGATGGGTTCAATGGGTATAATCAGATCCAAATCAACCCAGAGGACCAAGATAAGACCACCTTCACTTGTCCATGGGGTACCTTTGCCTACTCTGTCCTTCCCTTTGGGCTATGTAATGCCCTTGCCACTTTCCAAAGAGATTTATTAAGCATCTTTGTCGAGTTGGTCCATGATTCAGTGGAAATCTATATGGATGACATTACTCCTTATGGGTCTAGCTTCTAGGAAGCCTTGTCCAACCTGGGAAAATTTTTGAGCAAGTGAATTGAGGTGAACCTGTCCCTTAGCCTTGAAAAATGTGAATTCCTAATGACTTAAGGGACCGTGTTAGGTCATACCATTTCTTGCCAGAGATTACAGGTGGATCCCAGTAAAATTGCTATCATCAAAAAGGTCCCACCTCCCTAGAAGGTGAGAGATGTTCGGAGTTTCCTAGGCTTAGAGGGATATTACGGAAGATTCATTAAAGACTTTAGTAAGATTTTCACGCCATTGTTTGGCCTCTTAGCAAAATATGTTGAGTTTAAATGGTTGGATGACTGCCAGAGGGCTCTGAATGAATTTAAGGATAAGTTGGTGTTTGCTCCAATTCTGAGAGGACCAAACTGGGCCCTACCTTTCCACATCCACACTAATGCCTCGAACAAAGCCATAGGGGTAGCCTTAGGACAAGTCGAAGAAAAATTTCCATATGCTATATACTTTGTCAGCAAAAACTTATCCAAGGCAGAGATGAATTATACGGTAACTCAGAAAGAGTTCCTGGCCGTGGTCCTTTCCCTGAACAAGTTCCGACACTATATCACTTGCTATCAAACATTTGTACATATTGACCATGTTGCAATTAGATATTTAATGAATAAGCCTGATGTGAATGCTCATATTATTAGATGGTTACTTTTGTTGCAGCAGTTTGATTTGACTATCATTGACAAACTAGGTAAAGAAAATGTTTTTGCTGACTTATTATCTAGATTGGATTTTCCTGCAGGTGAAGAAGGAACAGTGGATGGCCAGATGCCAGATGAGCATCTATTTGCTATCTCAGTACTTTCCCCGTGGTTTGCTGATATAGCGAACTATCTGGTCTCAGCACAGTTCCCTCTGCATCTATCCTCAAAGTAGAAGAGCATAATCGTGAGGAAAAGTGCCTCATTTGCTTGGATCGGGGGCAACTTGTTCAAACTTGGCCCTCATCAGATCTTAAGGCGTTGTGTGAGGGAGGAGGAAGTGTTTGACATCTTCCTAACCTGTCATGATGGGGCTTATGGAGGACATTTTGCAGCCAATAGGACTGCCTTCAAAATCCTACAGGCAGGCTACTAATGGCCCACTCTTTATCAAGATGTCAGAAGATATATCAACCAATGCGATTGATGCCAAAGGATGGGGAAACCGACTCCAAGGGAAGAAATGCCTCTCCAACCTCAAGTTAATCTTGAGCCATTTGAGAAGTGGGGTATGGATTTTGTGGGTTCTATCAACCCTCCTTCAAGGCAAAAGTCTTACATCATTGTGTGCACAGACTATCTGACAAAGTGGGCAGAAACCAAGGAAATCAAAGCAGCAAAAGAGGAAAAGGTGGCTGAGTTTTTAAGAGAAAACATTTTCTACAAATTTGGCTACCCAAGAGAGTTAGTCACCAATCAAGGAAGCCAGTTCACCTCCAACTTGATTGAAGACTTGCTTGCTCACCACAAGATCAAGCATAGGACTTCCACCCCATATCATCCTCAAGTGAATGGGCAAGTGGAAGTCACCAATAGAGCATTAGAGGGGATTTTGACTAAGGTGGTGAGCAGCAGCAGAAAGTATTGGGCAGATCACCTGGTTGAGGCCACTTGGGCCTACAACACCACTTGGAAGACCACAACCAGTTTCACACCCTATGAGCTGGTCTATGGGAAGAGAGCTTTGCTATCAATCGAGTTTGAATACAACACATTGAGGATGACAGCTCAGCTGGACCTAGATCTCAGCCATGCTCAACAAGAAAGGTTAATGCAGCTGAATGGGTTTGATGAACACCGAATGCAGGCCCTCCTCCACTCAGAAGTGATTAAACGTAAGAGGAAGGTATGGCATGACCGACACCTCAATGACAAACAATTCCAGCCAGGAGATTGGGCGCTATTGTATGATTCCAGACATAAGGATTTCAAAGGGAAGCTGAGGCCAAGATGGCTAGGACCATATGCATTGGAAAAGTGTAATGAAAATGGTTTTGTCCTTATCCGGACTATTGATGAAGAAGCCATCCCCATGATCGTCAATGGGCATCGAATAAAGATCTATAGGAAACCTCTTTCGAGGCAAGAGTTCGTTAAAACTATGGAAAAATCAGTGCTGGTCATAGAGAAGGGTTCTGCCTCTGTTTTGGGCACACCCTTAGCATCATTATGTATAAAAAAATAAAAAAAATAAAAGAAAAAAAGAAAAAAAAAGAAAGCAATAGAAAGATCCTTGGGTGAAAACCTTTTTGAGGCGCCCAAGGCAAATGGTAGGAGTGAAAACCTCATTGAGGCACTCCTGCTGTCTCTCTGAAAAAGAATTGGAATAAGAAGATCCTTGGGTGAAAACCTCTCTGAGGTTCCCAAGGCAGAGAGTAGGGGTGAAGACCTCCTTGAGGCGCTCTTGCTATCTCTTAGAAAAAAAAAAAAAAAAAAAAACAGACGAAAAAAGAAAAAAAAAAAAGAAAAAAGAAGAAGGAAGAAGTAAAGAAAAAATAAACAAGTTGATCTCTGGAAAGTGTTGTAAGTTGCAGGAGCACAGTGCAAAAAGGAGGCCTTTCAAATCAAGGACAAGGGTCATATACACTTCCTCCATGAACACTCATTTTTCCAAGGTTTGGGCACAATCTAGTCATGGTTCAACCTTCTATAGGAAGCTACAGGACTTTCTACAAGAAGTTTTGTATTTCTACATGAAACATCCTGTAGAGCTTTTGGGCAGGCCAAAACCGATTATGAAGAAGGATTTGAAGCTTGAAGCCCATTGAGGAGGCATGAAACCACTCTTTTCTTCCATCCTCCACTCTTTTCACCTCCTTTCACCACCATTGCTCTTATCTGGTCAAATATACCTGCACATGCATACTAGAACCCTGTTTTTTTCAGATAAAAATTTGTTTTATTTCAAATCAAGAATAAGGCATTCTGAGGCTCGCACACTACACCTGTCAAGGTGACCTCAAGACCCTTCACCTATGAATGTGACTCCATTTATTTCAGCATGCACCCCAGAAGGAGAAACAGCTACAGGATGTCCTACAGGAATCCTGTAGCAGCTGATCCAGCTGGAGCACATACCATGAAGACACCAGCAGCTCGCAAAATCGGTGCATGTAGCATTCACCACTAGGGAAACGGGTCTCAAAGTCTCATAGCCAGTAGTAGCCAATGAAGAGGAGCTCCAGCACTTGTACACAATGCAACAGCACGTAGATCCAGCATCCCTCATCCCGAAACCTGAAAAAAACCACGTCCACGACCGCACAGGTAAGTGCCTAACCTTATTTCGTCAAATTACATAAGCTATACTCTGAATATGCATGACTGTGAGAATGGATGGATTGAATAAGTCTGGTTTCCAGTCAACTAGACACCATAGCCTGTCAGGTGGCCTCATAGGACCCAAATGGGTTTGGTTATGTCGAAAAGTCAGGTAATTGACAGGTGGGAAGTGTCCAGTCGGGGAGAAGCAGCAGTATGACAGGAATGGCGGTGGTGAATGCAGAGGGAAGAATTTAGCGGTCAGGGGCACGCTGGGGAATGATATCCATGACATCGGCCAACGAATCAGTAGGGACAGCTCACCCCCACGCTATGAATTCCGCAGCATTTCAGAATCGGCCAGTTGAATACTTATGATACACTGCAGTCATTTATGCTCACAACCATTTTGCAGCCGAGTATGCGTCCTCCTCCTCTGCAAGTTGTTAGCCTGAGTTCTCGGTCTGTTTAAACGTCTTGCTACCACTCAGACTAGTCCTGCACCACCGTAACCTCCTCCAGAAGCCGAGAATGATTTCTATAGGAAGCGACGCTATAGGAAACTCAGCATACGAAGCAGCGCGGACTGTTCACATCGAGTGTGGCAATTTTCAGTGAGCTAGGAAGAACTTAAGTTTCCCATGCAAATAATTCCAAAGGTGGTGAATTCGACATATTGAGGGGGGTAGGGAAATATGAATGCAAGTTTGTCTGTGAAGTCAAAAGTTTTTTTATCACTGACCGAAATTGTCTTCGTGGTCTGCATGCGAGATTTCCTCCACGAGTGAATGAAAAGCCCTTTTGTAGAAATTGAGACACTGTCAAGGCACAGGTAAAAATTGTAAATTTTATATGACTATGTGTATAATGGGTACGTAGCTCTACGCTCCGTGTGTAAAAAAAATCTCGAAGTCCTCCTTCTGTATACGAGCAGGCAAGTTCAACACAGGGTAATTGACACAAAGATATCTCTTTTTTACACTCTGAGAAGGAAATACACCCAGAACTCCCTGTCTGCTTGAAAGCGTGAACAAACACAAAGTTTTTACCATGTCGGGAGAGTTCATTAGAAAAGAACCTTCGGACGCCAAGAAATTATGGGAAACTCCTGAGTTGGTGGACTTGTTTTCCCGTGCACACTGGATGTCATTCTGTGACAAGCTTCAAGGTCACGATGATGAAATTGCAGAACAATTCCTCAGGTCCATAAAGCTGAAGTCAAAGACATTGGCCATTGTCAACTTCCAAGGATTGACCCTTAGACTCACCCCACAACTCATCAGCAGAGTAACTGATCTACCAATGGGGGTACCCTGGGATAAGGAGGAGAGGAAGTTGGGTCAAAAAGCTAAACAATAGTTCTTCTCACCAGAGCAACAATTCACAGAAGACAAGAATGGAGTTCGAAGAACTAGCCTACAACTGTTCTAGAGTGAAGTAAACCTCCAAATTATGAAGTATATTAAGTGTGAGGGGCGATTTAGCATCATGTATGGCTATCATTTCCGGTTGCTGACAGAACTCAGGCACCACATGGACCTACCGTCAGATCCAAAATTGAGCATTCCCTACTTCCTCCTGCAGTCCATGACTGAGTGTGCCACCAAACTGAGAGAGGGGACACCAGACCAGCTAGCCCATCATGGGCTTATTAAGCTCCTCATGGAAGGTGCACTCCACACTTTCACTGTCCCACTCTCCTGGGAAATTTTTCGGAATATGTCGAAGGATTATGACATCCGAGTCTTGGCCAAGGAGCTCACTTCCTCCAGCAGTGAGGAGAAGGAGCATACTCAGGCAGAGAAGAAGGTTAAAGAAAAAGAAACCCCAGGCAAAACACCGAAGAAAGAACAGAAAGGAACACATGAAAAGAGGCAAGCTGCCAAAACAGGGGATGATAAAATTGCACCAACACCTAGGGAGAAAAGACTACAGAGCAGGGCAGAATGGACTGAGAAAGTCCAAGTCAGTAGGGGTACCCCTAAGGCAACCTCACTCAAGCAGGCTAAAATAGTGTCCTTGGCTTCTACAGGAAAACAACAGACTGTTTCTACAGGAAGTTTAAAAACAACTTCTACAGGAATCCAGAAAGCAACTACTACAGGACTTTCTAGAGGATGTCCGAAAGAAGGACAGCAGAAGGAGAAGTCAGCTGAAATTCTAGCTAGGGAGGCAGCAGCTATGCTGGCCACCTTAATAACCTCTCCCAAGCCAAAAGAGAAATGAAAGAGGGAGACTCTTCTGTATTTTAAAGCGAGAAGGAGTGTGAGGATTAAGACTAGCAGACCCCAGCCTCCATCAAAAGGGCCAATCACAATTGTGGATACCCCTACCACACCAAAGGATAGGTCCCCCTCCAAGGCATCCATTACTTATGAGTGGGGGAGCCCGCAAACATGCTCATGGAGGGAAAGAATGGAGAAATTGAGCTCAGAGGCCTCTCTACAGGATGTTGAGGCTATTCTCCAGGAAACTTTGGCTAGGCTAAAAGAAACTGAGCAGATGGAGGAAAGAGCAGCCAAGTCACCACAAGAGGAGGAGAAGACCGATGTCATCATGGAACCAAGCCCCCAACCTAGCCTGGGCTCTTATTATAACCTTTTGGAGGCTGGCAAAATTATTCCTCAAAAGTTCACAGTGCCATTATTTCTAGCACTAGAGGAAGAAAGAGTATGAACCCACACTTGGATGAGGATCACTAGATCCAAGGGGGTAGCAGATATAGGGCCTCTAGAGGAAAGGCTCAAGGAAACACAAAGGGAGTTGGCAAGAGTAAGGCATGTGGAAAGCTCCCAACAAGCCAAGTTAAGAGAAGAGAATGATCTGCTTAGACAACAGCTCCAGTTGCAGGGACAGAGAAAAGGAGAGGAAACAGCAGCCAAGGACCCCTCAGCAGAACCTCAAGAAAAAGAAGGGATGCAAGCTGATCTTGAGGAACTTAACCGGCAGTTACAGGAAATGGAATGGCAAGCAAGTATAGAGATAAAATCCCTAAAACAGCGGATGCAAGAAAATGAGGCACAACTGGCCTGCATGGCGAGTTGTGCAATGGAAGATCTGCAATGTAGGCAGCTGGCCAAATTATAATGCCTGTACCTAAGAGATCAGTGGCTGCAGCTCCAAATCAACACATTGGCAAAGAGGGGTATCTCCCACATCCAAAACCCCCAGCAATTCGTGGATTTATGTAACACCAATTCATCGGAAGATAAGGCTAAGCTTTCAAAGTTTTACCTCCATAATTTGGCCTTTCCAAACATCACCTCGTGGGACCCCAACACAGCAGTAGGGGACATGCAGCTGATCGAAATGACCTCATGGTTAAACCATGAAGAAAAGAGAGCAGCTGAGGTCAGGAATGTCATGGACCGGGAGCTACATGAACCACTGCTGATTAGAGTAGAGCCAGGGGACCCCAAAGCATTGATATCTGCTCACCAGCACCTAGCAACCAACTCTCAGGCTTTATTAGAGTACATGGATCGCCAGGCCAAGGCCATAGCAGACTTCAAGGATATGGAGCAATTATTAGGGGACAATTGTGTTCATGCTTGCACCCGTAGGTGAAACACATTGTCCCACAGCCTCAATATCCGAGAATATAACACTCCAACTTGAATAAGAGAGGCCTTGGCAGGAGTGCCTCTCTACAAGAAGTCTATGTAGAACCTCCAGGCCAATTGGATAGGCCTCAAGCTAAGTCCACCCTTGCTTTTGGGAATGTTAGAAGAAGGCACAGAAGAGGAAGAGCATAATCAATGGGAAGAGGTGGAAAGGAAGGCTGGATTCCATGACAGTGCGGAGGACACTACTTCAGAAGCCTGGGATGTCAGGGTGGCGATTAAAGCAATGAAAGACAAGGAGATGGACTACTTGCTCAGAGTATGAGATACCCTTTTAGCAGGGGGTGATGATAAGCCCCAAAATTGGTAACTTGTTGGGCTCATTTGGCCTAATTATCCTTGTTCATTCCTTGTTCAATCCTTCATTTTCCATGGCTTATGCATTATTTTTAGTATGTTTATGTCATTTGTAGGAATAAGGGTAGTCACTCTTCCTAGGTGGCTAACATGTGCTTATTTCAGGTTTTTTGACACATGTTGGAAAAACACCGAGCAATCATGGGCTAAAATACAACCAAGCCTGAGGTGAGGATTCATAGGTGGGTTGTCTATGGCATTAAATAACCCTTCCTCGGGATCTTGCCCCCCAACTCCGAGCTCCAAAGACCACCAAAACCGAATCTAGAAGGCAGCCAAGTAGATTTTAGAAGGGACTGTCTAACTCACAGTTTGGACAGCCGAGTTCCATAGATTGAGGAGGCCAGCTAGGGCCCTCGTGATGTATAAATGTTGAGGCCTTAGCCTTCGTAAGGGACTTTTGAAACAATTGCATATTTTGCACCACAGTGCTGCTAGCTTTACTTTGTTCTCTTGTAGCCATTTTTGGCATCACTCTTATGACTATTTTTTGATAATGAAAAGTAGTTTGATTTTATATCAACTTTGACTTTTCCATAGGAGCCATAGCTCTCAGGGTTGGGCCCAACCTGAGAGCCTAGGGCTTCCTTTCTGTACTGTTACTTTTCCTTCATGCATCACTGTTTCTTTTCATGCATTTGAACGTATTTCTGTTAGGCAGATTTCGTTACGTTGCTTGAATAGATCACTATTTATGAATAGAATTGCTTCAGGTGTTTTGGTAGGAGAATAACAGAAAAAGCTCCAAAGAAAAGGGACAACCACACTATTGGCTTAACCTCATCCTTATTGGATCAGGGGCTAGAATTAAAGAAATAGTGCTGCCCCAACAAAAACACTAGTTTGCTTGACCATGCGATCCTTAGTGTATTGTTTCCTTTGCAGCAATTAGTTATGGGTTTAGAGCTCTGAAATGTTTCTTTGCACAGTTGATGTACATGGTTTTCTTTCCAATAAATCTATTGTTCATTCATACTTTTGATAAGTAGAATAGATTATCTAAGACTTTGATCATTTGCAAAACTTTGTTGATTCGGTTGAATGTACATCGTGTAGGGCATCTCCACCACTCTTTCATCCACCTAAAACATCATCTGAGCCACTTGTTCCATCTCCTATTTGGGTTCCTCGTCTCCCATCTGTCCTTTTTTCCACATAACCCTACCTTCTTGCTCAATCATTGCCTTAGCCTTCTCCAAGCCAAGTCAGCCTTTTACACCTTCTCACCACTCCACCCACTAGTTTCTGGGTTACTCCAAGCTGCTATCCTATCCATCCATGCACCTTCCCTCACTCACCCATTCTCTAAAATCCACTTTTTAACCATCCTGTAGAAATTTCTGAACATCCTGTAGAAATCTCTTAACATCTTGTAGAATCCCTGCAGACTTCCCGCAGAAACTCACAAATGAGGTTTCTTGATAGCCAAACTTTGTGAAACTCTCCCGAAGGGTGTTGGGGACTCCTTAGATCCTCTCTGAACCTTCCCAACGTTTTCCAAGCGTTACTCCTCCTTGATCCACCACTGCACAGTCAAGAATAGTGAAAGCATATGCATGATAAAACCTGACAACTTAACCAAAAATACGAAAAGATGTTTTCTTCAGATAGAGGTAGTCTAGACACATGTATTTTACCTTCATAGAAGTAATGGCATCTCTTTCAGTAGTTTGCATTCTCTTCTTTGCATCAGTAGGACTAGCTGGTAGAATTGGGGTTTGCTAGGGTTTGCACTTTCCTTCAGTTTTCCAATCTCTTTTCGCAAATAGATTAGCTTCCTTTGAGTTAGCTTTCATCAATCAATTAAAAATATTCTTCTAAGATCTCATAGAAGTTGGCTTAAGCCCCTAGCAGAATTGTGCTAGCTGACCAAGTGATAGTTGCAGCAAGAGCTAGTACTTGTGCATACAAAACCGTCGCCTCCAGGTTTGTTACGAACGACCGGGTTGATAAAAGTAAAGAAGGGAGTCCCAGGAGTTGCAGATATATTGTATGACTAGAACTTATGCTTAATATAATAGAGATAGCAAGTTTCATGTATATGTTGTATTGTATTCTATGCTATCTGGTTTACTCTAAATAATATATGTATGTGTCTGCTTACACATGCATCTATGGACCAATTTGTATAAGTATGTGTCGATTCGTAAAAAGGGTATTTTTCACCTCTAATTACCTCACATTAACTTGTTAATCCAGGAACGTTTTGTTATTTCAAAGAGTGCCTCTGTTTGAGGCTTTCATTTTTTAGAGTAATTCTAGTAGTATAGTGCTCAAAATACAAGAGTAAACGGATGCTTAAAACAAGATCTACCTACAATAAAGCACTTTAAGGCTGAAATCATGCATTCAGAAAACTAAGCAATTTATTAGTCAAGGGTCCAGTAATAGTAACTCATCCCTCTGTAAACTAATGTAACGAAATATAATCAAGGAATAGATCATCAATATGGGGACTAGACAACAAATGTCAATGCCCACTACAGTTTCAAATCGTTTTGCATACCAAAGCAATGATAACGCAAATAATCGGGAAATGGAACAACAACTAGGAAATGCAACTAGGAAATGGAACAACAATTAGAGAATGTAACAACAACTAATTCTTATAAATAACAACACCTTAATCTTCAGAGATAAGTGCAGCAATCGTATCCTACAGAAATCAGCTAGCAATCTTTACTCTAAGAATAAATCAGACAACACACGAGAATAGAGCAACAACTGATTAGCAATGAAATAAAGAACAATACTCAGGGAAAAATATAAGTGCACGATAAACCAAGATAAATAATACACATGGCACGCCTTAATATTGAGAAAAGTAGTAATCTGATTTCAATACCACAAATATCAATCTTAGTTATAAAGAATAACAATTGTAATTCGTAATGGAACAACAATGTCAGTTGAACAACACTCACGATTAAATGTAAACCATAGATGAATACAACAATACCAACTTATGAATGTTACAACACGATTACTTTATAATTGAACAACGATAACATTCCATAAAGACCAACAATATTATATTAATGATTAAAGGAACAACAATGCATTATAGAGCTAGAGTGAACAATACAACATTCTTGTCATAAAGAACGAAATTGCTCAGTCAAACATAAATCAAATATAACAGAGTATTCATTTAAAATGACAAAACATATCAGATTATCGAACAAAGTTGATAATGAAAACCACACACAAACAAAAGATAATGGTACAGGAGCAAGTGTTCCATTAGGGTCAGGCCCTTAGCCTTTAGGGACACACCGCTTGAGATTATTCTAGGATCAAAGGTGAAATAACAACTAGGTTTATATTAAAGCATTAAAATAGAGTTACAATACATCACTTCTCAACGAGAGTGGATGATCAAAGTCTTAAATTCAGAGAAAATTTACATAGAAAAATGACAGTAGATCCCCCCTCGAGCTAGCGGTGCTGCCCCTTTTTATGACAGCTAAGGCGAAGATATCAATGATGAAAAAATAGTTAAGGTAGCGATCCCTCATGATCAAAGGATCCTAAGGGATTCACCAAACTGTTAATTCCTAGTTATTCATTTGCTTTTTTGCACCGAGTCGATATCTCCTTTTCCTTTCCCTGGCTAATATGCTTTAATTTGGATTGCCTTGTTTGCATGTGGTTCCCCGCTAAAGGGACAACAGTTAACTTGGCCCTGTCTTTTTCTTTGGAACGACAATCTTTTGTTTTTCCCTTTTCCTGCATAAAAATGGCAATTATTAGTGTTTTCCTATTGAATATAAATCCTACATTTTTTTTCATTATTTCTTATTATCTACCTAGTTCATGATGCAAAGGAGCTGTGAGTTTTAATGAAAAGATGTCAAAATAATCAACAAAAACATACATTCTTTAGTACTCCACACACTCCCCTGCTTACCCTTTTCCATGCCCTTATGAAAACATTGTAGTTGACGTGTAAGGCAGTGAGAGAGTAGGTTGGAGATGGGATCTCTTGTGGTGGTCTACAGCCATGATGCCTAACTAGGTGTTCAAAAAGATGGCCTATCTGACCCTCAGGTATCTCATACAGGGCTTGGTATCCAAGTGTAGGGTGCTAAATAATTGGACTCTGGAACCTATATCCTAACCAAGATGGCCCTGCTCTCAAGATAAATTCACCATAGAGGTTCAAGCAATCAGCAGCTAACTTAAAGTGCTCATAATTAAATGGTTCACTGAGTTGGATATTCGGATTAGAGATATGATATCGAAATTTAGCTGTATCAATGGCAAGGTCCTTAACAGTGAAAAAGTATTCTATTCCCTATCGATTGATTACTATATGGATGGGTCCTGATGCTTCAATCACAACTGGAGGCCCCATGAGATTCCTTTGTTTCCTCTACAACTGCACTGGATTTCTAGGCTCAGCTCTTACACATAAGTCTAATCAGTTTTCTTGTCTTTGGAAGGCATTATAGGCTTTAAGCCATTTGATTTGATTAACTCCAAATCAAATAAATGCCCGTAATTGGATATCCCCAACAACAGGGTTGGGTTTTTTCTCTTTCTCTTTGTCTAACACAAGGTTATGTAGATAGAATTAACACAATAATATTTGAACCTTTACTCCATAGTGCTTACAACTGTTGGCATTATGTTTCTGGTATGGTTATATGTTACAGATGTTGTACTTGATGGCAACACCCATGGCATGGCTCTCAATATGATGAGAATTAAAAAAAAAAAAAAAAAAAATTCATGTGGAGAAAATCTCACGGAATTTTATGCAGAGAAAAGTTTATTTCATGTGGGAAAACTTACCTTTGGTCCATGGTAGTTAGTCCTTGGAATTTGAACCTATGGAGAAAAATTTATTTCATGTGGGAAAACTTACCTTTGGTCCATGGTAGTTAGTCCTTGGAATTTGAACCTATGGAGAAAAGTTTATTTCATGTGGGAAAACTTACCTTTTGTCCATGGTAGTTAGTCCTTGGAATTTGAACCTATGGAGAAAAATTTATTTCATGTGGGAAAACTTACCTTTGGTCCATTGTAGTTAGTCCTTGGAATTTGAACCTATGGTTTTTGGACCATGGCATCTCGACAGACTTGTTGATCCCTAGTATTGAGTTGATGGTATTGGTTTGTTATGGTTTTGGCTCATGGTATCAGTCCATGATTTGAGGAAGAGCTTGCCTATATAAAGCAAAGGAGATCATTTGGCTTGTGTATGATTTTGGGTTGAATATCTTAAGATCTGAAATATTGGGTTATTGTTTCAAAAGCTCGAT